>CATIWR010517826.1:0-62113 GCA_949677035.1 Omphalea diandra | reverse complement strand
CTCACTATATACAGAGAACTCAATCTATCTATATATATATATATATATATATATATATATATATATATATATATATATATATATATATATATATATATATATATATATATATATATATATATATATATATATGCCTTAATTTTTGCCTAAAGCCACTCTTTCAAGTTTTCAACTTAGAAGGCTTACTTACTTTTCTCACAGCCTCACACGAAGTACTTCTTTAACCTGTCTAGGTTCACAAGTTCAACAAACTTATTCCCTTCTATGTTTGATAATTTTACAACACCATTTGAATAAATTTACTTGATCACATAGGGGTCTTCCCAATTTGATTTAAATTTTCCACAAGGATCTTGAGCTTGTGGTTGAATTACTTTTAGCACTAAATTAGCCACTTTTGTGGTGCTCGCTTTAACCTTTTTATTAAAAGTGTGTGCCATTTGCCTTGAGATAACTAGATATGATAATGGGTTTACAACTTTTCCCATCTAGCAGGGCTAACTGTTCAAACTGATTTTTACCTATTAATACTCAAGAATCTTTATCTCGATCAACATTCATAGGGATTTCATCTCCACTTTAATTGGTAACACCTCCTTCATTCCATACACAAAGAAGTACGGTGTCATTGCTATTGACGTTCTAACTATAATTGGTGGTATCCCCATAATGGTAAAAGCAACTTCTTTAACCAATCCTTGTAAGTTTTCTATCATCTTGGCGAGGATGTTCTAGATGTTCTTGATATTCTTATTTATTACTTTGACTGCCCCATTGGCTTATGGCTTATATGGTGATCACATGTGATAGGCTACCTCGTACTTCTCCAAGATTACCTCGTCTTGGAAATAAACACCATTATATGTCACGATGTGATGTGGCATGCCATAGCATTAGATGAGATTCCTTTTTATAAATCAAGCCATCTATTTTGCCCCTAGTTTATTTAAAGATTTAGCTTTCATCTACTTTGAGAAATAATCCACTGCTACCACAATGTATTTATGCCATTTGCTAAAGCCAACCTAATTTATCCAATCACATCAATACCCTAGGTTGTGAAGGGCCATGACGATGTTAAATTCTATAACTCCATAGGGGTAAATAGTTGAGGTTGTTGTGAACCTAACACTTATGACAATTTCAAGCGATTTGGATGCAATCCAATTCCATAGTGGTCTAGTAATAACCCATTCTCATAATTTTTCTAGCTAAGGCCTTTCTGTTCATTTGAGGGCAATAAATTCTTGTGTGTACCTCTTTCATGATTTTGCTCGATTCCTTCTATGTCAAGCATCTGAGGTGAACCCCATCAGGCATTTGCTTTTACATTATATTGTCATGAACTATAAACTACAAAGATAGCCTTTGCATTATGTTCTTATCTTTCTTTTTAGCTTTCTTAGTGTACTCTCCTCCTTTCTAATATCTCTATAAATCATAATACCAAATGGTTTTCTACTAACACCTGCATCACCCCTTATCGATATAACACAGTGTTATGGATTTAAGCATGATTAATAGCATCAACAACATCTTCTTCAACTTATCCCAGATAGAAACCAAAGCGGTTAAGACATTAGTTATCGCATTTTTCTTTTGTGATAGATGGTGGAATATGATCCTCTGAAAATTTTTTGTCAAGCTTTTTAGGCACTCTAAGTATCGGAACGAACATTCTTCCTTTAACTCCAACTTGTCAATTACTTAAGAAATGATAGCAATGAGTCCCAAAATACTTTGGTCATCTTTATCGTTATATGTATTAAAGATTTTAATTCGAGTGTATAAGCCCCGTACTTTGTCATGTTGTTTATTACTTTTGGCCATAGGAAATAGCTCTCCTTCTAGTGATCCAAAATCACTCTTACACTAGCCCTTTTCTTAATTATCACATCAGAGAAGTACATTCTCTATCATTGAGGCTCTATTACTCCTAAACCATCATCTAGGAATTAGGGAATTTTGATTCTCCTTTCGCAAGTTATTATTGGGCTAAATATTATATGATTGCTCGACGTTTAATGACCTTCTTAATTATGTATGTTATATCAAACTCTATCAAAAGTATAAGCTATTTTGCCAATTCCAATCAAAGAAGGAGCCTCATACAAATACCTAACTGGATCAAGTTTTGAAAGCATCTCAATAGAGTATAAGTGTTTCAGCTTCTTTGTAGCCTACACTAGGGTTGGACACGTCTTCTCTATCTAATTGTATCTCTTCTTGTAAATAAGTTATTTCTTACTAAGATAATATGCAACATGTTCATTCCCTACTTCATCTTCTTATGCCAACATTGCTCGTAAAGAACTCTCTTCCACTATTAGACACAAAATTAATGGCTTCCCCAACTTTTGGAGTTTTAACACTAATGGGTTAGTCAAGTATAACTTTATTTTCTCAAAAGCATTTTGACATTGTTTGTTCCACTTCACCGATTAGTCCTTCCTTAATAACTTGAAGATTAGTTCACAGATATCGATGAGTCTAGCTACAAATCTACTAATGTATTATAGATTGCCTAAGAAACCCTTTACTTTTTTCTCTATCTTTAGTATAGGCATATCCTAGATAGCCTTTACCTATTCAAAATCCACCTTAATACCCTTCTTACTCTCCATGTCCTAATATTTTGTCGGACGTGGCCCTGAACATGCACTACTTGGGATTAAGTCTTAAATAATACTGGTAAACTCTTTTTGAGAACTTCTTTAAGGCCTCAAAGTGTCCTTCCTTTATTTCATATTTCACTATCATGTCATCCATGTACACTTCTACTTCCTTATGGATCAGGTCATGGAACAGAGCAGTTGTACTTTTTTAGTACGTAGGTCTTACATTCTTCAAACCGAATAGCACCACTTTATAACACTACGTCCCCTATTTTATAGTAAAAGAAGTCTTTATCTTGTCTGTAATAGCCATGAGAGCCTTATTATAGCCCAAAAACCCATCCATAAATGAGAACACAACACATGTTGCAACATTATCCATCGACACATCAATATAGGACAAAGTGAAATCATCTTTGGGACAAGCCTTATTCAAGTTTTTGTAGTATACAAATATTTGTACTCTCTCATCCTTCTTTAGCACTAGTACTATGTTAGCTAGCCACTCGGGATAGTCAACTATCTCTACAAACTTAGGCCTCAACTACTTTGCCACCTCTTTCTTGACTAATTGAGCTCACTCTGATCTCATTCTCCTAAGTTTTTGTTTTATTGGCCTCATTTTAAAGTTAGAATCTTGTGTTTGACTATTTATCAATCAACCTTCAACAGGTCCTTATACATCCAAACAAAAGACTTTTTGATATTTCTTGATTAACTAAACTTACTACATTCTTCCAATGTGATGTCACTAGTAATGAGCATTATTTTTAGATTTTTCTATGTACTAAGATTAAAATTAATGGTATGAATAAAATTAATAATAAATATGCTCATGAAATGATACATGCTATACATACTACTATCAGGAAACACATCACATAAATAACAACTCACCATTCATTACCTTAAACTTGAAAATAAATGCATCATTGATCTTAAAAAAAAATAGAAACAAGAACATCAAAAGCATCAAGAAAAATAGCTTCTTCTAGTAGGTCGCAGGAGTCCCTTCGACATTAGTCTTCTTTTCCTTCTTGATTTTTTTCTCACCGACTATCCTAAGGGCATCATTCGGATCACTGACTTATTCAAAACTCACTTTTTTCTGAATTTTTATGCCAATCATGGCCTTTACCACACCTTCAAAGTCTTGTTTCATCTTGTTGTCTCCCAATTCAATTTTAATGAAACTCTTCTAGAGTGCCACCCAATTTGACTCAGCCTATTCAACTTCCAATGCCTGTTCTCATGTTTCATTACCATCACCTACATCTTTAAATGAGCTCATAATCATCTTTTTAATATTTTCCAAGGTCATCCTTGTGTATGTTCCTTTAGTGAACTTACATATCTCATACATTCCCATGCCAGATCAATAAAAGATGCATCTAGACTGATCGTTTCATACTCTTTCTTCTTATAAAATCTTCATCAGTTACCTAAAAATGTTGATCTATTAGATACTACTCATGCTCTTCATTAGCTATTTTTCACTTATCACTCCATAGCCAAGTAGTTTGAGGATCATACAGAACTACATATTGGTTTGATTCTTGGGCATCCTTTGTCTCTACAGTCTGCTTACCCTTCCTCTTCTTTTCCTTCTTTTCACCTTATTCATCTGATGAATCCTGGTAGTTCAAAAAGCCTATTTCCCTTCATTTCTCTAACTTGCATATGGAAGAATGTTTTCTCAATTTTGTCCATAAAATTATCATCCATTTGTTACTCATCTTCCCTAGTAGTCTCTTCCTCAACCTATCCAACCATCTATGCTTCCTTCATAAAGAAATCAGATAAAAGCCCATGTAAATTTGTTATTCTTGCTTTCCTTCCTTTCTATAGTAACCCAATCCTTTTCTAATGGTTTGAGTAGGAATTTTTAGAAATTCTGACACATTTGTAGAATTCTTTCCCAATCCTTACCTTAGAAGGAAGTTCATATTCTTCGTAATACTCATCACTTTTAGATGAACCCACTTGTCTATAACCCTAGCCACTAGAAAACCCCTAAGATATGGGACAACTATACCCAATGTTGACACAATCTCTCCAACTTTTGCACAAATCATCATTATCTCACTCATATAAAAGATTTTAACCCTCTGATGCACTGTAAATGGAACCTTTCCCAATGGGTGATACTAAGGCCTTCCTAACAATAGTGAAAAGATGATGGGAGTGTTTAGCATTATGAATTTCATTATTATCTCCATAATTCCAATTTTGACCATGATCTTGAACACATTAGCTACTAGCCTTTTACTATTATCATAAGCCTAAAAAATGCTATTTGATGCTTCCAAGTCCCTCTCTGACGAACAAAACTTTTTTTGTAACTTCAAAAGATAAATGTTAATCCTAGACCCATCATCCAATATTACATATGGTGTTCATTTTGCTTTTACCTTGATTCATATAACTAAAGTCAAATTGTGACCCTTCCCCTCAGTGGTAGGTCTTTAATAGAAATGTTGATTTTTCCCCTTGTTGGTGACTAAAGCAATAGCATTCTTTGAGGTAGCCTCCTTTGGAATGATCAGACCTAATAGAACTTTAATCATCCCCTTTTTGTGTTCTTGAGAGGTAATAAGTAACTTCCACATAATAATTTGAGCTGACATTTTTTTAACTATCTTAAAATGGGGTTTTCATCCTTTTTTTCCTTTACTACAGCCCTCTATGCTTCTTTTTTTTTTATCAACCATTAGGTCTTTAGAGGCCTCCTTGTCTAGATAGTACTTTCCACTTCTTATCACATGGCTCAGCTGCTCCTCCATTTTCACTGTGTTGCCCTTCCCCCATAGCTTGATCATCTTTTTCCTCCTTACTTCTTTTTATTTCCTTATATGAACTTTCTTATAAGTTAATAGCACAAATGATAATTGTAACTTCCATGGGAGTCACCTCCTTAAAAGTGGCCATCATTACCTCCTCAAGAATCCTAGACTTAATCATAAAGGTCCCTTGGATCAAAGGCAGCATACTATGATAGTTTGAGAATAGGTTTTCTCTTATGCCCGATTTTCCTGAATTCAATAGAACAATTGTCTTGTTGTTAATGAGATATTGGATCTCATGCCTCAACCTATAATAATCATTTGTATTGTGTTAAACTCCTTAGTAGAAAGCAAATAGGCATATGCAACATACCCTTTCGGTAAAGGACTAAGAGATAGCCTTGGTGTTAACGGTTTTAATACCCCTTTCTTTTGTAACCTCTTAAATGCTTTAAATAGAGGCATTTCCAAATCAGTGAACTGTCAAAGGGCTTTTACTACATTTATATTGGTTGTTTTATTCCCCTCTCTATGAGTTTGAGATGTTGTCCCTTAGTGCCTTATAAGAGGGGTTGAATAGGGCAATGATAAGTATTTCAAATTAAAAATAAATGCAAAAAATATGAAGAACTAAGACATTAGGTTTATAAAGGTTAGATACAATTGGCCTACATCCTTTTCTCTAGTATCTCCACTAAAGCATTCACTATCTTGATAGCTTAAGGTGTTATTAATAACCTTTACAAAGGTAAATTTCTAGGCACTACTAAGCCTTTACAAGTGATAGATTTTCAAGCTCTATCAACCACTTACAAGTAGTTTGCAAATACTACTTAACCTTAACCCAAAATAGTTTATAGGTACTATCTTAAACCTCTCACAAGATCTAGTATCTAAGTTCTCCCAACCTAAGGTTTCCTCAATCTAAATTTAACATTTTAAGAAGGAGAAAAACCTTTTCACTCATGTAATAAAGACACTAAAATTACTTCTCACAAGGTATACTTAATGAGGTTAAAAATGTGAAGAGAATTTCTAAAAAGCATATTCTTCAAACTCTATTTTAAAGATAACTCATGCAAGCTTTCAAAGATGAATTTGTCTTGATTCTCTTTATTAACCATTTTTTATTAAGAAAAGCTTTCACAATAGAATACTCTCTTAATAGAATAGTTCTCTACTTATTTCTATTAAAAAGCGAGTCCTTTTATAGTTTGGAACAAAGAACTACCTATTATAGAGAAAGTTATCACTTCACATTATAGCTAACAGTAAGTAATGCTTGTTGAGACATCCCCATGCCTGTTGCTAAGGTATTAGCCATCATTGATTTCATGCAAACAAATGGTTTTCAAATAAAATATACTTTCAACAGTCGTTGGCTCTATCGAAATGCCTGTTGGGACTAGCTATTAGATAGAACTTGACTCAAGGCTTTTCCTTTGACTTTTTCATTAGTTAAATTCAATTTTTCTTCAATGACTATTGGATAAAATCAATGGTCATTATTTTTGAATCTCAATGCCCATTAGAGGAGGAACAATGCCAATTGTTGATTTCTAGAAAGTATAAACTTGATGCTTTGTTTTACAAGGTCTCCATAAATAGTTCAATGGTTGTTGGAGGGTTCATAATGCCTGTTAGATATACCACCTATTGAGCTTTGACTGTACCTCATTAGGAGGTCCAGAAGCTTTAGCTCAATCTAAAGTATTTTTCTAATGTTTGTTGTGATATTACAATGCCCATTGTGAGGTCCACAACACCTTTTGGCGATATGTAACACCTGTTAGTCTGTTAAACTAAGTTTGTTTTGACCTTTACTCTCTAACACTTAAGCTTTTCATTTATAATTCCTTCTCCAATCATCATAATTCAGAGAGTTGATGTTCTTGTAAAAACTAATATAAATAACTTGGACAAAAAGTTTAGCTCTTCAGCATGTTTATAATCATAAAAAATAAGGCTTGGAACCTTAAGGTTTAATATGAAATGGCACGCTTCTCCTCCTGCCATATTACCTTTTTTATTTGGACTCTAATTCTTCAGCCTGTAGACCAGCTTTTTTAAGATCTTCAAAATTTCTTACCAATGCCTTTAACCCTAGTATCTATTCCTAGTAATGCCTCTTTAATGATCATCCTTACTTGCTCTTTTTCTATTAGTCTAGTAGTTGCTTCAAAAGCTATTTTTTTTTCATCTCCTTATGTAGTCATTGAAACTTTCTTTAGATTTTTATTTCAATGACTCTAGGTCTTGTAAAGCAACCTCTAGGTTTGAGTTGCAGGCATAATGTTTCTCAAAAGCCTCCGCCAATTCTTTCCAATCTCTATTAATTGTCCTTGGCTTATTAAAATACCACATTTTAACGAACCTTCCAATGATCACTTAAAAAGTTCTAGTATAGTGTTTGTTGGTACCCCTGAATGCCTTTACAATCAACACATTTACACGAATGTGATTCTTTGCATTTTGAGTTCCTGTGAACTTTGAGAGCTCAAACATTTGAAAATTGGCTAAAATTTTCTCAAGTTTGCAAGTAAGCAATTCTTCAATGTCAATTCCCCTTTCCAATCACCTTATACTAAGTGTCTTTTGGATCTTTTTCAATTGTTTAGCAAGATCATGAAATCGAGTACTTTCCCTCTCATTCTCTGAGGGCTTAGTAGGAGATGCAGTAGTGTTTCCTTTTTCTTTAGTCAATTTACTTCCATGATACTCATTTATTCCAAATAAATCATCATTAATTATCACAGGCTAAGGTGCCTCTATGGGTGGTATCCCTTTATCAGTCCCATTAGCAAATGCATCAACTTTCTTCAAGATCTCATTAAGGTATTTATTCACCTCTTCAATAATTTTTTCCTTCATAGTGCAACTCATTTCAACCCTTATCCTTTGTATGACTTTGAGCGATATAGTAGACTCCACGATCATTTTTTGCTTTTGAATTAGGCTAGGTGTCTTACTTTTCCTAGTTAGTCACTTGCCCTTTCTCTTCCACAAGGATTTAGATGGAGCTATGATGATTGCAAAACAAAGGTTATTAGCATAATGCATGAACAAGCTAAAAGATGCATGTATGAGTAAAATTAAAATGTTATTACAAAAGATACTTCCAACCTTATCTCTCCCACACTTAAGGTTCAGAGGCTTTTTCCTAGATGGGGTCCTATTCTTTTATCATAGGATAAAGAATATGCAAGGTCACCTCAAACCAAGTAGGGTTGGAGTCCCAAACAAACATATGTACATACAGTCTAATGAATGATGAAGGGAAGAGTCAAATATAAAAGAAAACTCTTTATATTGCTCTGAAGGACATTTACAAGTAAATGAAGAATCCATTTTAATAAAGGTGGCAAGGGATGTACATAAGTATTTATATAATGAGTGGGGAAATATTTACATTAGAGGGTATGGGGATACATAAGTGTTTACATGAGGGATGATTACATCAACAAGGAAGTGGGACAACATTATATATACATTGGGGATATCTAACCATGTTCTTTAAGGACTTCAACCCTTCTTTTGGAAAAGAAATGTAAACAAGAAAGGTATCCTATTCCAAAGTATTATTAGCTCCTATATACGCCTAATTGTTTAAAACAGTTATTGTAGTTGAAGACTCCCACAAACTTAGGGGACGATTATTGTAAACACCCTATTTAATATACCTTAAGGTATATGGCTCACAAGTGATGAACTCTCCTCACCATCTCCTAAGCTTGAATAGAGCTTAAGCCTCAAGCTTGGAGAATTCATCAATTTGTCTAAGGGGCAGACCTAATGCATATGTTAAAGTGTGAAAGATATATAAATGCAATGGATTAACTAATAACAAAAATAATCTTGTAAAATGTGAACTAGAGATAAAACGTGAAGTTAATTTGGAGTCCTCAATGGGGTCACCACCATGAATGCCATTTAGTTTCGAGGATATGCTCAAACAAGTGGAATCTTGCTTGAGACTCCTACTTTTAATCGATCAACAAAGGATCAAGAGGATGGGGGTCATATAACCCCAACAAGATGGTTCATGTTTGGATCAATAGGGGATGCTTTAAGCTTAAAATAAGATTAAAGCCTTTTTTCCAAGTTGTGGTTAATGGGGGATTGAAGTGGGATAACATATTGTTGTCATCTTTTAGATATGTGGAGTCGCCTTCTAACTTTGGACGAGATAAAATTTTAGGCAAATATGAATTTTGAATCTAACTAAGTAATCTAGAAAGCCTAAAGGTGTATGTAAGATGACAAGTATGAGACATAACATAATGGAGAGTCATCAAAAATGGATTTTTCTCTCTCAACTCCAATCTAAATACCCATCCATAAAAAAGTGAATAAAATGAGTTAGCTAGAGAGCTAATAACCCTTTTCCATGATGATGAAGAGTATAGGTCAACCATAATCAAAATGATGACTTCAATAATAATGCATTCAAGATCATATAGATGGTAAATCCCTCACTTGATCATGGCTAAATGGCATCAAAATAGAAAATGCATCACATATTAAAACATAAAGTAGGAGAAAAAGAGATTTAATATATGGAAATCATAAGACATACCCAAACTTGATCATTGCCTTATCATTTGATTAAATAGTGGTCTTAAGTCATCAAACCTACCTTTATTCTATTAATGGAGCTCTCAAGACACCTATTAGAAAGTTTAAAAGAGAAAGAATTTGAATAGAGAAGAGACAAATGTAACAAGTTATCCATTGTCAAAGAAGGTTGTACATACCAATAAGTGTTTTATACAACCTTCTAAGTAGTTTGTATAGAATACTAGATGCTTGTACAACTCCCTTATACTAGATTTTTTTGAAAACAAAAAGAGAAAAGAAAGAGGGAAGAAGAGAAGGTGGGGAGGGGACACTAGGATGTTTATGTAGGTTGTTCTTACCCTTAGAGGCACTTAGGTTTAAAGTAATCCTCCAAAAATGCAATGGGAATGCCCAAAATAAAGTAGCAAATAACTTGATTCTACCTTAAATTTTTTATGGTTGTGTTAAGCTTTTAGTTTCTATATGTTTAAGGCATTTAAGTGGAGATTTTGTAGAGTAACTCTAGGATTTTTAAGCCTTTCCCTCCCTCTCCAACATGGGGGAGAAGAGAGGTATTTATAGAATAAGTGGGGTGTACCAAAGCTAGAATAGCTCTGGTTGCATCCCATGCATGACCACAATATACAAGTGGCCATGAATCGTATTAAATTAGGATTTTCTAATGGTCTAAATAACTAAGAGGTTGGTTATATAGCCAAGGGTTTAATAAGGGTAAGAATTCTAAAATGTTACATGAACTAAGGTTTTAACCTTAGCTATACAACTAAGGTAACCCATCTAAAGATGGCTAGCAAATTCTAATTTTGGGCTCAATTAGGCTTGGGCTTAGTTTGGGGCTAGATCCAAGGCTTCTTTAGGCTTTGCATTTTTAGGGAATAATTCCAATAGTTTTCATCATTAGGCGTGCATCCTAATGCCCAAAATCTAATGCTCATATTACCATATACACATATAGTTACCTACACACACAAAAGTAAACGAGTTAGTTTTGCATCAAAGGAATAAAACCAAAAAAAAAAAATAAAAGAGCAAATCAAAGATTTAAATGCAACCTAAATGATGATCTTATCCCATCCTTTCCATGCTAAAGGAACTTAGTCATGTTAAGTCTAGGATAAACACAATCCCAATATCACATGAACACATAAAAAATGATAATAGTAAATAAACCAAGAACTTAATAGCATAGAAAGTAAGATATAATCACATAATGCAAACATGAGATGCAAAGTGCACTTTGGAGGATGATTAAGGCCTTAGGCAAAGTATCAATCATAGAGGATCCTAAAGTCATTAGACACTCCCCCATAATGCTCTTAAAGAGCTTTGGCATCTATAAGCATGCCACTAGCCATTTGAGAGGCTAGGATATCAACATGTCCATAATAGAAGTTTGAAAGGGTCAAATGATACACATATAACATATTATCTACTAAACATAAGGTATAACACAATAAGGGTCATAAGCTGTTGATCTTTCTCCTCGACTCTGAATAAGATAACCATCTTAAAATAAGTGAATGGAGTGAGCTAGCTAGATAGATAATCACTATTTTATGATAATGGATGATTATATTATAATACTAACTATAAAATGATGACAACAATCATAAGGCTCTTAATGTCATACAGACGATAAATCCCTCTCTTAATCATTATCAAAATGACTCCTAAAAGAAATAAATAACATATAAGAAAATATAGAAGCGTGAAGAAAAAGAGATTAGGAGCACCAAAACCATAAATCCAACCTCTAACTTGATCCTTGCTTTATTATTTGAATGAATAAGGGTCCTAGGCCACAAAACCTACCCTTATTCTGGCATTAGAGCTCACAAGACATCCCTAAGAAACCCTAAAGAAAGAAGAAAATGAATAGGGAGGAAGGTGAAAAACGCACGATGTTTGTAGTCAAAGAGAGTTGCACAGACCAATTAGTGGTCTGTACAACCTTTTGGCTATTTGTATAAGCCACAAATGGGTCTATACAACCCACCTAGATTGATTTTTCAAAGAAGAAGAAAAAGAAGAAAGGGGAAGAAGAAGAGAGGTAAAGGAGTACTAAGATATTTCTTGTTGTTGTCTTGCCCTCAAAGGCACTATGGTTTGATTGTATCCTCTAAAATAAAAGGTTTTATACACAAATGAAAGTCACAATGCTTAGACAACCACCTTAGATCTTAATGTGAATGACTTAGGAGTTAGTTTTTTATGTTTAAGAGTGTTTATAAAGCAATTTTGTTTGAGTTTAGTTAGGGTCTTCCAAGCCTCCTATCCCTCGTTAATGTATAGGGTATTTATAGAGGGAGATGGTTGCACCTGAGCCAAGGTGTCTTTGGTTGCACTTTATTCTCAACGCATAACAAAAAAGAGCTAAGGATATTCTAGAGTTTAACGTTTTAATGTGGTTTATACAGCTAAGAGGTTGGCTATACAAACCATTAAGTTGGTTGTACAGCCACATAAATTATAAGAGTCTAAGTTTTAGAACCTTTTATCTATTAGGGTTCTTATCTTAACTATACAACTAAGTAGTTGGATGTACAACCTGGTAAGGTGGTTATGCAACCATTATAAAGGTAAAAAGGTTGAATTAGGCTTAGTTAGGCTTTAGGCTTGGTTTAAGTTTAATCCAAGGCTTTCTTAAGTTTTGCTCTTCTTCCTTTGTAACTTTCTTCTTACATTTTGGGAGGCAAATTCAATATTTTTTCATCATTAGGTTGCATCCTAGGGCCAAAAATCTAATGCTGACACTTTTCTTTCTTACACAAGAGATTTTTCTCACCAGTTATGCTCACGGGAGAGTTGCCTCACCAATTACGCTCGTAAGAGAGTCTGCTCACCAGTCGCACTCATGAGATAGTTGTCTCATTAGCCACGTCTTTCTCTTCCATTGGAGAGTTTCCTTACTAGTCGTGTCATGAATGTATAACATTTTATTTTCATACGTTGGTCATATTATTCTTGTATAGCTAGATATGACTTTTTCGGTTCCCATTTTTCTTGAATTACCTTTACATCATACAAAATTTATACATCACATTACATTATGGCATTCAATTTCATCTCATAACAATGCATATGACTTTCATATTAATATATCTTGGCCTACTATGGCTTATTCATTTAAACTGATGATGCATGTATGCAATGGACAATGAAAAGTAATTAAAATCCCTCATTTTTCATTGCTAGACTTAGCTCTTCCTTTCTTTGGTTTTGCTCTTTCTTTATCCCTTTGCCTTAACCTTGTTCTTACCTTTATCTTTACTTGCTCTTAATCATATCGCCCATACAAATTCCTAAACATATAATACTTTACATTATTACTATAACATTTAAAATTTGAAGAGTTACTCAAACTCATCCATAGAACATGTAATATAAACATGATATATATCATAATATAGTAAAAGCTCTTATAAGGATAATGAAGTCCTAAACATCAATCAAGCATACAAATATAACTTCATTAGCTCTAGCTTATAAATTATTTATCTCATTGTCACCACTTTCCTTTTATCTCATTCATGGTATAAAATTAACATGACTATATAATCATAGAGTAATCTTAGTTAGAATCCTTCACCCATTTCATAATCATCAATTTATACTCCTAAAATCATCAACATATTTATTTCTTATCATAAAGCATAGATATACTCATTAAGACATTCATATACAATTCTACCCCAATTAAATGAAGAACATCTCCTCTATTCACATATGACTGTAACCATAAGGTCGTCTAGAGTGTCAAATGTCATGTAGGAACTCAATTTAACATCAATTCTCCTTATAAACATAATTAATTTACATAAAGACATCCATAAAACCTATTAAGACATCAATATTTCTTTATCTCAACTAGGATGAAGACATTCTTTAAGACTTAAATACAACTCTAAACATTAAGTTTATAATGCTACACAACAATTTAAAAGCTCAAACAATATCAAGGAACTCAAACTATATCAATTATCCTTGCAATTAAAACTCGTTTATATAAGGAATAATCATAAGCTTTTATTAAGACATTAATATCTAGCTCAATACAAATAAGGTGTTAGACATCCTTCAAGCCTTAATTCTCATCATCAATAAGAATTTTAGAATCTCAATTAACATTTAAAAAGTCAATAATAATCAAGAATTCATGTAATCAATCCATATACACCAACCCCTTTTAAAGCTTAAATCATATACTACATCAATATTGCCTTTAGTTCAATCAAGGTGTAAAACATCAATTAAGCTCAATTCCCATCTCAAATATGAATATCAAAACACTAATTATCATTTAGTACACCATCAAGTATTAAGAACTACGAGAAATAACCTATGCTCTTTAAGTACATGTAAAACTTCTTTTGAGGACAACATCACCTTTCATGTTATACTAACACCAAAATTCATATCTTCTATCACCACCAAGCTCAAAAACACCATAAACACATTCATTCAAATATAAAAGAAATATATTTAAAAAATATGGCAGATTATAACTTACTTTAAATAAAGAGGGAAAAATCACCAACTTCCTTAAAAGATGAAAGAAGACGGATAAGCAAACTTGATTTTCCTAACTTGATTTGGTAGCCATGGATGGAGGAGGGGTTTTGGGAGGATTTTGGTGGGTTTTGGACTGCTGAAAACTTATGAAAATGGAACTAGAGTGATGTTTAGGCAGAAGATAAAGAGAAAGGAATGTAAGAAGACAAAAATATCTAAAAAGAGTATTCTAGAAAAAGTCTTCCAAAATGCTACTTCCAACCCATAAACTTATGTTTCCACCCTTCTTTCTTTTTCCTTAATACACTTCAAACACCATTTTTTGCATAAAGATTGATGAAAATGGAGTTATAATCATGTTTAGGTAGAAAATAAAGATAAAAGAGTATGAAAAGATCAAAATGCCTAAATAAAGCATTCAAACTTTTCAGAAGCTTTGCATCCAACCTTCTGTTCCCTTCTTTAACATAATTCAAATACCAACTCTAGGCATCTAAATAAAATATTTCATAATATATTATTTAATCACACATCAAGCACACTTACATGCCATAATAACCATCAAAAGTCATGCACCTAACTAACATATACTGTAGCTTCTATCATCCTTTCTCATTTCTTTTTAACTTATTCTTTAACATAAATTTCTTTCACATATGATATTGATATATTCTTCATTATTAAACCTTTAATACTATCATTCATGCATATTCATTAATTATCAATTCTTACATGTACTTACTTACATATCTTAACTTGCACTTATTTTTCCTTATGACTTAGTATCTTTTATCTTCATATCCCTTAGTAATCCTTTCTATAACTCATTTTATATTTTAATCAATCATTATTATATCATTAACATCATCAATATTTCATCAAATTTATCCTTCTCATGCTCATTATTTTTGGAAAGGAGCTCTCATTTATGAGAGACCCCTAAGAACTAAATTTCAAATCTTACACATAATTACATGTTGCATATTTTCATCTAAATGTTTACAAATCAAAGACAATGATCTAAAATATTAGACTTGCAATAGGACGAAGAGTATAGTTTAAAAATTAATACACTGATTCTAAAAAAACATACAAAAAAAAATCTAAAACTCATTGAAATAATTCATTAAAGAGACACAAATTCAAAAATAGACCATCTTCACCACAAAAAGTAAATCAAGTCTGATGGCAACCGACTCATGGTTTTAGATGCTCAAGAAAAAAAAATGTAACTTAGGTACTTAATGCACTGTTAGAAATTTGTAAATATGAATTGAGCAATAGCAATTACAATAAACAAAAATTGATAAAAAAAAAAAATAGAAAAGAAACTTGCAGAACTTAGAAAAGTCGCCAAGTGAATTAGGCATTGGAATTAATGTAAAGCAAAAGTTACCATCACTAAAACCGTGATGTTAATGTCTGTGCCCACTAGTATGGGCTAATGCAACTAGTGTGATAAAAGTGCAACTAGTATGATTAATTCCATTGGAATTTAATGGAATTTAATGTCTCTGCGCACTGGTATGATATAAAGCTGTTTAACCTTAACAATCCCTTTACTCTCAGCCATTCATTTCACACTCTTACGTTTATCTTCTTCCACAAAAATGGAGACCTCACCATATGGGCTAATGCAACAAAGATTTGTAGGCCATTCAGAAGAGGTGATGATTCAAGCCCTTTTTTTATCTCCATTCATAACTTAGATTGATGGGTTAAAACCCAAAGATCATCGTTATGGGCCTTCAAAAAATAATTGAATCCTAGCTACCAATTTCTTAGGGTTAAAAAATATTTGCTACACTTAATAGTGCACCGATGTCTGTTAGGAAGAGAATAGATAAAATATTGATTAGTAGCGCTCGACATCAGACAACCTGATCGGAGTCACGACATGGATGGCGGTCATGGCTGCTAGCTGGTAGCAGAAACTCTGTTCCTCTCTCTCTCTCTCTCTCTCGCTCGCTCGCTCGCTTTTTTCGCAGTCTTTACCTTTCGTATCTTGGTCATTTTTGCCATTCAATTGATATGGTTAACCATGATTAAACCCATGTACGATAGGAGAAATGAAATCGCTTTCAGAAATAAAATCATAAATGAGAGTAAACTCAAGTAGAATTTGAAACACAAATAACCTAATAATTCATGATTTTTTTAATATATAAGTATTACCATTTTTTTTTAAGAAAAAGTTATTTCAACAAAGATGACAAGTTTGATTAATAATCACAAAATCCTTCCTAATAAAATTTAGGAGCAACTAATGGAAGTTAGATCATTTTAATTTTCTTTCATTTGTCATAAAGTGACATCTTTAAACTTGTTATTTAATATTTATTACGAATATTTCATTAGATAATTTTAAATTTGTTACTTCATATTTATTGTGAATTTATATGTGACAATATAATTTTATCACTCAACATAACATTAAATTTAGTTACATCTAAAATAATTTGTGATAAGTTTGTTGTAAAATTATATGACAATTAAAAATAGCCATTGAATAATTTTCTATTACAAGATAAAATAATTGTCACAAGAATAGATATGTTTTATTTTCATTATTAAATTTGTGACCACTTTATTTAGGAGTAGGCACAAGATTTAATATTTTGCAATAACTTTTTTTTCATTATCACTCATCAATTTGATTTAAAATTGAATTTTAAATTTTGTGACTGATTTAAAACTCTTATTACATATTATATATATTTTTTATAATTAATTGACTTAATTATATATATATATATATATATATATATATATAGAATAAAATTTTGAAAAGATTTACTTTTTTTCTTTATAAAAATATCTGAATACTTGAGATCTAGCTCGATTTATAATAAATAAAAATTCAACAAAATTGAATTCATGCTAAAAACAATATTTTATAGATAAAGAAGTTTATGTATAAATTCCAAAGGACAACGAAAAATATAACAGATTTTATTTTTGAACATAACTGATAATTATGAATTTGTAAATATCTCATGAAATATTTTGTAACACTAAAGACTCCGTTCATGGAAAATATTTTTTTGTATTTTCTTTATTTGGTGTATATAAGAAAATTAGTTAATAAAAAATATTTTTTTGATTAAAAGAAAAATTAAATTATTTTTCAAAAAAAATACTTTCTGTTTTGAAAACAAAAAGTTTTTTTTAAGATTTTAACAAACTCATTTAAATAAAAAAAATAAATTATATAAATATATATATATATATTTATTATCATTGTTAACTATTAACACTTATTATCAAGTATCATGGGTCAGCGGTGATTTTTGGAGATTAGTGAGATTCATAAAAAATTTTATTTTCAATATACTTTTTTCTTATATTAAATAATAAAAATAGTATAAATATAAAATATCTATGGTATAAATTTCATCATAATCTTATAAATTAAAAGAAAATTAATATTTTATAGTGTCTTTAAATATTAAAAATATATTTTTAAAAAAATTAGATAAATTGTTTTTTCCTAAAGAAATGGAGCCTGAATAATATGACATAAGATTCTACAAATAATATCATGAAACCGTGTTTATTATATCATGAAACTATGTTTATCTTGTATTGTAGTCCTAACTTCAATATGTGTATTTTTTGCATTTTGTGGATTATTTTTAGTCACACATGTGGGATTTATAGTTTCAACATGTGGGGTAAACATATTTTATTTTCTTGCAATAGAATCAATCATTTAAAATTTTTAGCTCCAATTTTTTTACTTTGAAAGTTTTTTTTTCTTATTCACAATTATGAAATTTTTGTTCAAGATATCTTCTTTAATAAATATTTTTATCAATTTTTTTATATTGCAATGAGTATTTTTTTAATAAATATTATTTTTAATAAATATCTTTGATGTTGATATGGACGTATATTATTGATGAACTATATGAGAATTGGTATTGTATTTGAAAGTACATTTTTATTTGGATACAGATACAATAATTTGAAACTGCAGGTATATAACTTTTTTTTTATGGAGATAAATTAATATTCTAGAGAATGTACACTTATTTTGTATTGTATGTGCATTCATTTTCTATCTTGACTTTTATAATAAAATAGTCTTATACATTCCTAATGATTTTAAGTATATTGGTGTTGTACTTTATCTATATTATTTTCTTATTTTATATATATTTTTATTATTTTGTAGGTACATTAATATTCTAAACAAGATACACTGATTTTGTATTGTATGTATATTGGATTTTCTATTTTGACTTCTATAATAAAAAGCTCTAATGATTTTCTACATTCTTAATGATTTTAAGTATATTATTCTCTTATTTTAGATACATTGTTATTATTCTACAGGTACATTTTTATTGCATCACTGGTAGATTTATGTTGATCAACAGATATAAGGGCTTTTGATTGAAAGTACATTGCTATTAATTTCCAAGTATATTTGTTTTGATTTGCAAATTAATTAGTGTTTAGCATTGTAAAACTTAGTTTAATGAAAAGTTATTTGTAATATATTTTTAAAAATATATGAATGATTATATAATCTTAAGTTTTTAAATTATTAGGTTCATTTATTTTTTAAATTCATTTATTTTTTAAAAATTTAACTTATTTAATTTTTATATAAACTTTTATACACATGAAGTTGAACACAATTATGACTAATGCTACTCTGGACATTACAAGAGTCCTTTTTCAAGCACTTGTCCTTTTAGTATTCATGCTATGGAATAATAGTATATTATTAAATCTTAAGATAGAAGGAAATCATAGAGATAGGTGAAAAAGCTTTAGGCCAGAGAGATTTTAGAAATGCATATTTTACTAAATAGAAAGCAACATTTGTGGTAAGGGTTATCTATTTAAGCAAACACACACTAAACTCCTTATATAAAGAATTGAATACAAACACTTAAAGGGATAAGATTGAATCTTATCTAATAAAAAAATAAACTAAAGTAAAGTAGATACTTTACCATTACACTAGTGCTAAGCACACTTACAAACATTAATTTATGCTTTTACAGTTGGATAACAAACACTTCAAACTTTATACAAGACATAACATCAGCGAACATAGGATGACTACTGACTGTCACTTGATAATAAGCTTATGTGATGGTGACATATTCATTTAGCAATATTTTGGGTTATCACTATGTAGGGTTTGGTTCTTTGTATTTCGTATAGTACTTATATGAATCTTAAGAATCTAGTTCTGGAACATAGTCTTTGTCAAGGACATCACTTGGGAGACATGGTTAAGGTAGTGACTCATACCATGACCTGTTATCTGCCATTAAGCTTTTACAATAATCAAAAGGAACAGAATCCCAAGGAGTATCTTTTGATAATAAAGGTCATATTTCTTTTGGAACAACTTTATCTGCTGGCACATGTGTCTTTGGAGCTCTTGAAACTCATAATGATCAAATACATCATGATTACAAAGTAAGAACTTGTTTTCTCCATAGACCTGAAACATTGGCATAGACCTGAACCTAAAATATTGTGATGAACAAAACAAAGATGATGAAATATAAGGATAGCCTTTTTCCCAAGGGCTAATGTACCATAATATTTAAAACTTGCATTGCAAAAAGAAATCCATTGATTTAAAGGTTAACCATTCAAGAAAAATAACCATATGAGGATTGAACCCTTGTTGTCCTTTTTTTTTTTTTTGTTAGATATGAGCAAAAGTGGTAAGGACAAATTTGTACTGCTATGGTATGAAGATGACAAAGATACCATAGTAGACAAAGAAGTTTTTTTAGACATTTCTAATAATAACATATTTCTGTGGAGAAATCCAAAAGGGTATAAGCCTTAAGAAATGGGTAGTTTGGATGAAAACCAAAGATACTAAGATAGGTTGGTCTGAATAATCTTATAAGGAAAGATTAGTAGGAAAAGATATGTCTTTTGGCAAGTTCAGTGAGTTGGATATATGTGGTTAGGAACTAGACTTTTGGAGGTGCCTCTGTTTTCAGATAGGGTTGAGAAGAAAGGAATGGTCTTAATTGGATGGACGAGACAAATGGTTTGTAGTCTGGATAACAAATTTGGGATCAAGTTCTTATCTCCTTTAATATGTTCAAATCAAAAGTGTAATTACTAAACAATTCTTTCCATCTCAATAACTATTGATAAGGCAAAATTTTCCTTTTGAATTCTAGCATTTTTTAAACTAATGAACAATCCATGATGACAATGAAATGATAGCCAATAAGGTGGAATTTAAATTTTTTTATTCTATTTTTTACAGTTACGATTTCTTTGAAAGTGTGATGATAATGGAGTTCTGAATCTTTAAATTTTCCATGTACAAAAGCATTGATTTTTCTTTATTTGTTTTGTTCTTTAAGAAGGATAGCTCCCTAATAATGATCACTTATATCTATCTGTAATATCCTTTTTCCTATTAAGGGAATCTGTGGGAGTGATAAATTCTACATCTCTTTTTTAAAAACCTTTTATAGTTGTTGTCTATTGTTTTAACCACTAAATAAGGTCTTATTTAGCATAAGTCTATGTGAATTTGCCTTTTTTTTTTTGTGAAGTATGGGACAAAGTCTTTGAGATAATTTGCAATTTCGAGAAATTATTGGATTTGCTTGTATGAGAGATCCTTATCTAGAAGTTTCAATAGTTTTGCACTAACGTAGGGTCTTAGTTTGTACTAACCATCTTGAAAGATCATTTCGAGAAATTCAATCTTTGTTTGTGCAATATGCATTTTAGTGGAGTAGAGTATGACACTATAACTCTTTGCAAGATCAGTAAACTATGAGAGAGTGCTTATTAATGAGACAACTGATTTGGAGAAAAGAGTAGAATATCATCTATGCAGACTAGAGTACTATGCATAAATTGGTTCATAAATCTTAATAATTGCCTTTTGAAATAATGATGGAGCAACGTTAAGACCAAATGACGTTACCTTTCATTAATAATGTCAGTTCAGAATACAAAAGGCTATCTTATAACAATCTTTTGGTTTGATACCAAGTTGCCAAAATCTTGTTTTAAGATCAAACTTTGAAAAGTATTTAACCTGGGACAATTAAGTGAACAAAGATGAGATTTTTCAAAGTGGAAACTTATCATCCTTAAAAAAAATGATTTAAAGGCTGATAATCAATCACTAATCTCTTTTTGCCACAAACTTGTTCAAATCTTTTATTAACAAAAAAAAGCTTGATAAGCCCAATCTGAATTAGCTAGTTCAATTATGTTCCAGTCTAGAAGTTGTGAATACTCTTGGTAGGCTAAGGCTAAATCCTTCAGTGTCATTCCTAGGTAGGTAGCCTTGGTTGAGTTAATATCTTCATTTTGTTTAAAAGTTAAGGAAATAAAAAAAGTTTAGATTAGCCCATAATGGGTTGGAATGTTTGGATAAAAATTCAATATGGTTGTCTACACAATAATGGGCCTGGATATCTTCTTAGATTATAATAAAAAGTGTTGGTATTTGAGCTGAAAGTGTTTGGGCCATAAACATGTAGAATACTATGTTGTAGGGCTAAAAATAATTTTTGAATTTCATACCTATAGGAAAGACTCTGAGTTTGGAGATTTTTCAATAAGGATCAAATTCAATGACTAAATCTTTATCAAGTAAGGTGGATCTAAGGAGTTTGGTATGGACTTGACATTATAGAAGGAATTGGATTGTAATGGGTGAGACTATTATAAGACAATTATAAGACTATTATGAAAAATTTCACTAGTGGCAGCTTTAAATTACTGTGTCCAATATTTCGATGGAAGGACTTTTAGATTAATAATGGATAGGTGAGCACTAGTATTTATGAAAACAACTTCCTTGATTGGCTTAGCATATTTTGTGGAACAAATATGAACATAAGCCAATGGAATAGGATGATCAACATAAATCTTGAGTTGATCTAGCAAATTTATAAGACACAAAAGAGCTAAGTTATACAGTTAATGGAGTTGAAGGGATCGTTATATTCTGGAGCTTGATCAATTTCATCTTATGAAGAAGAGGAGTCTTGTATGGAAGAACCTATTTTTAGAGAAACATCATCATTAATGAAAAAGAGGGACGCAATATATGCATCTTCAATATCAACTGTGGTATAAATTTGGATTTGTTGTATTATTTTTACAACATGTCTTGGCTTATTTGGATAATTTTTGCATAATGCCCTTTTTTGCCACAAAGATAACATTTGTCAAATTTCTTCTTTCCTATGTACTTATTCTTTTTGAAGAAACACAATTTCCTTGATGAAGATCTTTTGGAGCTATGGTTTTTAGCTTTGAAATAGTGCTTCTTTTTCTTTGAAAGACAACAACAATCCTTTGAATCACTGTCACACTTAACAAGTAGATCAATTCTTTTGCTTGACATTTGAGAGATAGATTTTTTTATATGTTCATCATTTTAAACTATCAACTTCTTATGTTCACAGAGTCTCTTCAATGCTTGCAACATTTTCTGATAAATGTTTATGAGGGAAAGGTCATTATACTGCTTATCTTTCTTTTGAATGAGACTTTGTATAGATGTAGCCAAAGTATAAGGGAGTGAGGAAATAAATGCTTACTTTAGATTGGGATTAGAAAAACTATGGAGATGATAAAATTTTTTGAAAGTTGAAAGTGAAGATCTAGATCTTTTTTTCTACAAAGAGTGACATCTCATTCTGAAATATTCTTTGCGAGTTATTTTAGTATCATCCTAGACTATACCTAAGAATTCATAATGAATGGTGACCAAGAAATCTAAGAATTCATAATGAATGGCGACCAAGAAATCATTGACATCATTTGCTCATATCAATTGAAGCTTAGCATATTCGTTGAAAGCCATGTACCAGTCTTGTAAGTTTCCTGTGACTATGGAAATAAATTCTTTAAGAACTTTTTTGAGAGTCATCTTAGGTTGTTTCATTTGATTCTCAATCCAAGCTTGAAACTTTTGGATTTTATCTCTATAGTTGGCTAGTGTGATATCGACAAAAGTAAACCATTATCCACAAGAACTAAGAACATATGGTCTACAAAATGCTAAAGAATCAGTATCTGTTTCAACTGGTGGGTCAACAGTATAAGGGGGATTGATGATTCTTATGGTGTTAGTATTGGAAAGGGATTTACCATCAATTGGGAAGGCAAGTATTCATCATCTTTATCAATAGTATTTGTTTCATTTGAAGGCTCTAATTTTGATGAATAGTCTGAAAATTTTGTTTGCCTTATGAAGGAGTTAACCATTGACAAATAAGATATTACAAATGTAGCTTGGTCTGAAAAGCAATGATTGGGTTCATCATCATATGTTTTGGGGGTTCTTTTGTCTTAGAGGGTGGGTTTTTCAATGGATTCTGTAGAAGAGGAGATTTGCATTGAGGTTTTGCTTGGTTAGAGGTTCGGGAATAATAGGAAATTTTCCTAACCTTAATTTTTTATTAAAAGGATCAGTAGACAATCCCATCTGTTCAAGTTTAGTAATGGTTAAAGTGTACAAAGGGGTAGATGCAATTTGGTAAGGTGAAAAAGTAAGGATTGTTAGAGAGGGTGGTTCAGAAGGGTTAAAAAGTGAAGGAACTGAGGTTTTTCTTTTCATGTCTTTCTCAATCTGAGAGAGTTAGTCTTTAAGCTTTTGGATCTCTATAGCTTTTTGATTAAAATTAGTAAAATATGTTTTTTGCTCAATCATCATCATCATCAAGTCATGATGTTTCTCATCAATTTGAGATTATAATCGAAGTACGAGAGAATGTACATTTTTTTTTATGACTTGAGAATCTTGAATCCATTTGATGAACTTAAATAGAGACCTGTTTTACCTTTATCTCTATTTTTTTTAAAAGACAATTATGTGTTTGTGCATTCTTCAATTGTCGATTGAGAACGGCCTTAGTCGGGCTTATTGTGAGAGGCTATCCTTTGGAATCAACTGTGGAAGGATTTTGTATTGATGGCATACTCCTCACTTAAGTTGTTGGGTTCATATGATCAGTCAGAGGTAGGAACTCTTTTTTATATGTAGAAGAGAAGGCTTGATAAATACAAATCTGGGGTATTTAGAGAGATGGTTTTAGTGTTGAAATGGGAGAGAAAGAAGATTCCTTTTAATCCATTAAAGGCTTATTTGTGACATGACAGGGTTTTTTAAGGCTTAGTGATTTTTTTGGTGTTAAGGATGGAGGAGTTGTTTTGGGTTGAGGAGGATGAGATGTCAAGCTTGGTCCATATTGGACAAGAAAGTCATACTTTCCTAAGGGTTGTCTAAGGAGACCAACTGAGGGATCACCATATTTATATCTTTCTCTTAAATTGTTTTCAAAATAAGTTCTACTTTTCTTCTTTCTCTTAGATTTTTGAGAAATCTTTTTTTTATCCAAAGTGTCATAGAAACAATCATCACAGTAACATGTATCAAAATAATAGTGTCCTTCTCTTTCAAAGACATAAATTAGCGTTCCATCTGTTCTGAAAATGGACAATAGGAACATCCTTTTCTTGATGGTATGGACTTATCATGAGTTGAGTAGAAAAGACTAAGGGAGTAGAAGAAGAGAGAGAAGAAGATTTCTTAAATCTCATTATTATTGTACCATTAACCCTTCTATAGAAAACTGGTTCTATAGATTGCATTGGTTGGGTATTCTCATGAATCCTTTCATAATTGGTCACACATTTTTTAGGCAAAAGTTGGAGGAGTTCTTATTTTGTAATATGCTTGGGAACATGGATACATGTTGGAGCATTTAAGAGTCAACCATAATGTGTAGGGCATCATTATGATGTGGCATTAAAAGATCCAGAGCATGGTTCTAAATTTTATAGATCATTTGATAGTAGAGAGTAGCTATAGTGGCTGAAGTCGCTTGAGGAGCTCCAAAGATTTGGATATGAACTTTTAAAGCAGATAAAACATTAAGACATCAAAACCAGGTTAAAATTAGGGTAAAAGGTAAATATAATAATACCTATATTTAGAGATGTTTTTACAGGGCCAATGACTACATGTTGATACTATAAGTATCGAGAATTCAAAAGAGCAATTCTTGCAAAAACAGGTAAATCCTTTCTTCCATGATAAGAAAGAGCCAGTCTGATTGCATCAAAATGAATATGAGTACAACCTTGAGAAGTCCATTATTGGAGAAACTCTAGTGGAATCTCCAAAGAAATGAATTGTTCTTCACCATTAGCACATACTATACACTGGTGAAAGTTGGATGACTGGACATATTCTTTAATGGGCTTGGAAAAGTTTTGATGGATTGAATCCAATATCCTTTTTGCCTAGAAAAGGCATCATAAGGGTTCAAAAAAGGAGTAGTGGTGTCTTGGATTTTTTTTTTTTTTTTTGAGTTTGGGATATAACTTAGTTCATACAAAAAGTCTATTTTGTTTGATGAGGTTCATTTAAAGGGGGGTGGAGGAGGAACGATAATAGTCAGTGGAGTAGTAGGTGTATATTGAGAGGAGGAAGCTTTAGGAGTGGAAATTTCCATATAGATGATGAGTAGCCTTCAACTTACTTCACCTATTAATCTAGATTCCTTCACAGTAGTGTGGCTCTGGTACCATTATACAAATGAACATGAATATAGTTATGACTAGTGCTACTCTAGCAATTACAAGAGTTTTTTCTCAAGCACTTGTCCCAAATTAGTTTAATATTCCACCGATATATTCTATTTACAATAATAAAGAGAAAAATAAATAAAATCAAAAAGAAAAAAAGAAAGAGGTTTGAACTATAAGAAAAAAAAAACTTAAAATGTAAGGAAAAAAGATCAATTTATTATAATGCTGATATAAATTGATATGTAAGAGAAAATATCATGTAAGGAAATAAAATCAATTTATTATGATGCGGACATAAATTATTCATGTATGTAAGAAAAAAGGATTTTGTACATACATATGTAGGACACTAGGACTACGATGCAAGGTGGACATGAGTCCATGATATAAGAATACATAAGATTTTATAGCAAAAGAGAAATTCTATTTGCAAGCCTTCTATTTTCTCTTTACACCCATATTAAAATTTGATAAATTATATTATTTATATACTCTAAATAAATTATTTTTTTTTTACCCTTGTTACTTATGTATAACATCTTTATATTATTAAAATTTATCACATTCCATAAATTAACTAAAACTTATATACAACCCTACAATCTATAAATTTTTTTATTAAAAGTTACCATACTTTATAAATTAACTAAATAAAATATTTTTATTTTACGTATTAATGAATCAAATTGCATGAATACCTTTATTACATATAATTGACACAAATATTGGTATGATTATACTCAAGGATAAAAAATTTCATATATTGATCATATTAAATCATTTGAATCACTATATCTTAATAATGTAAATATTATTATGCTATAAATAATTAATTTAGATGATACATTATATGCAATTAATGGTATTTGAATGTTTTTACAAATATAGGATTTTTTGAAAATCATGGATATTGTTATAAGGTATTTATCTTGAATTAATTGACTTGTTTTAATATAAAGTATTTGAGGGTTATGTTCACAATAGATTGTGCAATTGAAAATGAGAAAAAAGGAGTTGCAAAATTAAAAAGGTAAAAAAGGACAAGAGGGTGTGAAATTTTTTTTTTTAAATAAGGAGATGTAGTAAAAAGAAATAGTGTAAAAAAAAAAAAAGTTGTCATAACAAAATTATGATAAGAAATTGGGCTGAGAGTTTGGCCCAGTGGCTCCATTTGATGTATGGACCAAACTAAATAGCTCGTGACGTTGAGTTGGAATGCCTTCAAGCATAAAGTGCTTAAAAATAAATCAGTAAGTAAACAAATTCTTATCCTGTTATGCTGAACTTAAAAAACAAGAAGAGAAAGGAGGAATAGAGAAACTGTAAGTGATAGAGGCGGTCGGAATGGCAATATTTTGTGCACCATCTTCTATCACGCTCTCATCATCACCTTCGCCGATTACTGCAGCAAATACACTAAAACCCCATTTCGCTTATGCAAGAAAGAGCGACATTAGCAGCAATCCCTTTAGTGTCGAAGTCCCTTCGCTAAAATCAAAACAATGTGTACGGACGGCGTTCCCTGTTAGTAACAGCAATTTTGTTGTTCGGTCCCAGAAAAAGGATGAAAAAGTCATCTCTCATGTACCCCTTGATCAACGTTGGATGTTCGAAGAATCCGAGCTTAATGGCCCTGTGAATTTCCCCTGTCTCTCTTTGGCTTGCGGTTTTTTCTTTTCAATTTATTGTCTTTCTATGGTCATCCAAACTTTTATTTGCTGTAATTAACTGGGTTCATGTTGGTTTTGGTGTTTTTTAGGACATTTGGAATAAGACTTGGTATCCTAAAGCTGCAGACCATGTAAATACAGATAAAACCTGGTATGTTGTTGATGCAACTGATAAAATTCTTGGAAGGTTGGCATCCACAATTGCCATTTATATCCGCGGCAAGAATTTGGCCACCTATACTCCTAGTGTGGACATGGGGGCTTTTGTAATTGTGGTATGTAGTTTGTCATTCACTTTATACTTCCCTCCCTCCTTGTCTCGGTCTCTTTTTAAATTAATTACGTGTATGTCCATGTCAAGGTTAATGAAATGTTACTTGATTTATAAGCATAGTGCTGCATGTCAAGGTTAATGAAATGTTACTTGATTTATAAGCATAGTGATGCATATATAAAGTTGAAGTGTTTCATCCTAATTTAGTATTAGCTTCAAGGCTCAATCCTATATGTGATGTTTGTATGACTCTCTTGTCCTCTTTAAAAGGTGTTGAATTTGTTGCAATTATCATGCAGTCTTGTAATTACTTCCTCCTTCAAATTTTCATGTCATACGTGGCGGCAAAACTTTTCTCATTTTGCTATTCTTGAGAACATGAGAATATTATCTCAACACCGTCCCAACTTGTCTTGTACCCTGATCTAGGACAAAGAAAAAAGAAATTACAATAAAGTTAAGAGTTTGGGTTAACTGTTGCAAGATTTAACTAGCTGATATGTACTCTCATTCATTGATTTCTTCTCTGAGTGCCTGTATATTTTCTTGTTATCTCTAGCTTTTTACTATTTAGAGACTAAATTCTTTGACATTGGTAATATTAGTCTTCTTTTGATCACTGAGTTCCTTCCTTAAAATTAAAATGTGGCTATCTTATTTTTCATATGGTTCCGTCTACTTTTACAATTTGTGATAAACACTTTATTCTAAGCCAGATGAACGTTTGTTCTGTTTTAGTTAGTTGGACATAATTCTACTTCCTTCTCAAGTAGGTTGTTACAATAACAGGCTTTCATATATGAATTAGTCAATTTAAGTATGTGAAATTTCCGGAACTTTTGATCTAAAAGGTGAATGCTGAGAAGGTTGCTGTATCTGGAAAGAAAAGGACCCAAAAGCTATACAGGAGGCATTCAGGAAGACCAGGAGGTATGAAAGTGGAGACTTTTGATCAGCTGCAACAGAGGATTCCAGAAAGAATTATTGAACATGCTGTTCGTGGTATGCTTCCAAAAGGGAGGGTGAGTTTCAGAGTCTTAACTCAGTCTGATTGTTCATGTATTAAAGTGTTTTCTTTTCCATATTGTGTTTATATGGTCGAGCAATGCGGTGGAGTATAGATTTTCTTAACAAAAGTTTTTCCTCACTCCAATCCCTTGTTTTTGGTGCTATTTTAGTGCTTAGGCTTTGTTTTCTTGTTTATTCTTTTGTTATATGGTCTTTTCATCTTACACATCTTGTACTTATAAGGCTTTGTGCCCTTTTAAATAGTGCATCTAATGAAATTGAAAACAAACATACTGGACTGATGAAGCTAGTTCTTACTGTTATTGTTACTGAAATCATTTCATAATTATTCATGTGAACAACTTCTGCTTTTAGCTTTCTTGTTAGGCAGCTTATTCTGGTGTTCTGGACCAAAGCCTCTATTTTTGTCTAGTCCTTCTGTGCATGATTCTACTGAATGGTGTGGCAGTTTTCAAGAAAAATAACAGTGGAAACACTGACTTTTAGAGTTTGAGTCTTCAAATACAACGGGCTAACTTGCTGAATGTGTTGGAGCTGCTGTGTATATGGCAGTTAGTAGATATTTGAGTCATTTGTAATGGTGCAATTGCCTATGATGTGGTCTGCATAGCTAACCAATTAGTGTAAGAAGGCTAGATAGATTGATTAGGTTATGCATGGTTTGCTTTGTCTTGTGTCTCATTGGGTGTATATCCAATTGTCTAATGGCATCCTTCTTTTGTGGGTGATAGGGTTTGTCAATAAGATAGTGGTAAGAATCCATATCTACAATGCCTATGCTATGATTCGGCATTATTTTAATATTGGAAAATATGTAACCAAATGTGAAATATGAACTACCACATTACAATTTATATATGCGAAGGGTGAGAGTGAACTTTGAATGCTGTCATTAACTATATTCTGGAGATGCTAGCTTCATGATATTGAAGTTGTTCACTTGTTTGATAAGTTCACTGTCCTACCTCATATTTGATTATCTTGTTTTGCACTTTTTCCTAAATTTCAATTTCATCAACCAAGAGAGCAAGGATGTGCTTGACGCTATAATATGCATCTGATGTTTTTACTTGTTATGAGGGCATGTCTTGGGACAATGGTAATCTGTGACCAAAAAATTATAGACTTTTGACTTGGGAACAGCAACTTTTTGAAAATGCAGGGGAAAGCTATCTGTGATGGATTGCTCTCTCCAGCTCTCGCAAAATGGTGATGGGCAGTTCTGGTTGTAGTTTCACGAAACTGTTTACAAAAATCACAATGTCACTGTTGTCAGTGTGTCATTGTCATGGTCACAGTCCATGATGAATTGGCCAACATAACATGCAACAGATTTAAACTGAGTGTTAAGCCTCTTGCATTGAGGATGGCCCCCCAACCCTTCTCCATACACCCTTCTCTTCTTCTTCTTCTTCTTTTTTCCCTTTATGGGGGGCCTACTTTTCTCACATTGCATGGACTTGTGTTGCCTTCAGAAGAGTTCTTTCCATTGTGTTAAGTGCTTGATAAAATAAGTTGTCAAAAACAAGAAGAAGAAATAAGAGGATATGATTATGTAAGAATTTGCTTTTGTTGAATCTGTAGCCCGGGAATCGAAAAGTTTCTTTTCCTTATCTTTTCATTCTGCTGCATCTGAATAATCTAACATGATATTTTCTAATGCCTGAAATGCGCATTGTTCTGGACACATGACAAATTGCAGTCTTATTTTCAAAAGGAAGCTCATCTTCTAATATTAGAAACTATATGATGTTTGTACTTCTGCATATTTTATAATGCGGTTTGCCATCTTGAGTTCTCATTGCATCCCACTTGCTGAGGTGAGCTCTGGGACAATGTTAATCACTATTGCAATTTATGATTTATGAGTTTCAAACTATGGAAATGCCTCTTTGCATTTACAAGGGGAAGGTTGTTCATATTTTGACTCTTCCCATAGCATGTAATGCTAGAATTCTTGTGCCCTGAGACATCCCTAATTTACCTCTTTCTACATGTTGCTTAAGTATAGTATTAGAGGAGCAATTTTGATAGAAAACTAGACATGCTAAAAAAATATTGTTCCTCTTGCTTAAATGTAGTCTATATGCATATATGTGATCTTTTCATGTCCAGGCAAGTTTGTATATTCTTGTGCTTCGTTTTGTAGATATCTTTCTTTGACTCTATGGCTATATATTGTTAATGTTATGATTGATGATTCTTAAGTTACGAAATTCTTCTAGTCCATTCTGCCTGCTTAAATGGGTGTAGTGTAGTTGTTACTTGGTTGAAATCCTTTTGAGGATGACAGTTTCCTGCAGCTCGGCAGAGCATTATTCAACCATCTTAAGGTATACAAGGGCCCAGATCATCCACACGAGGCTCAGAAGCCCATTGAGCTGCCCATACGGGATAAGAGGATACAAAAGCAGAGGTGACTTCCATCATAGTCGAGCTTGAGGTGTTGCAAGCAAACTGTCCTTCACTGCCTTGCTTACAGTTTTTTTTTTTTTTCATTGAATTCCATGCTTGTCTTCCTCAATGAAAGAACCTGTCCATGCTTGTATTTTCTAGTAGAAGAATTTGAGATTAGTATTGCTTGCTTTTGGCCAAGGTATGATGGCAATTCTAATGGGTAATATATTTTGTAGCCTTTTATTGTTCAATTTGTATTAAACTTAATTTTCAATATATCTTACAACAAATTTAATTCATTAGCTTCCAGTAAAGGGGTAAATCTTGTGAGCTTTTGCTTATGGAATTGTACTTCATTGATGAAATCTATCTCTAGTGAATTGGAGTCTCTAGTTTCTTGTTTCTTTTTTTTTTTTTTTTTTTTTTCTCTCTCCTTCCTTTCCCTTTTCTTCCAATGGATTTAGTGGGAGGTAGTTCCTTCAAGAGGAGAAATATGCTAGAAACATAATCAAATGGTGGGGTGGTGGCAATGGAAAGGAACGAGGGGATAAAAAAAACGTTATAATTTATCTTGAGGTTGTTTGACGAATGTCATGTTTGAGATTGGTTGCCGGATATGTCAATGGACGCAACTCATACTTGGCTGGACACTATAGCAATCCTAACTTGGGGTTATTCATGCTTCAACTTGGAAGTCATATTTTGTCTAACGTGTTTGATACCTAATATGCAAAACTAGTCATAGACACTCTTCTTGAGAATTTATGTCCCTTATCAATGTAGAAGCATCTATTCATTGAATCCATGTTTAGGTTCAACCTTACTAGAAACAGAAAATGGAGCGCCTAACACCATATCTTCAAAGTTCAAGAACTATGAGATCATTTAAGAATAAAAGGAGTGATAGAAGAATCATACCATCTAAGCCCTTGTTTTTGTGCTTTCCAAGAGGTTCGAAGAAAAATGTAATTAATAGGATTTTTCTAATCCTTCCTTCCCCTAAGGAAGGAGGTAATCTTTTTATTCCTTTTTGCAAGGACGGGAGATTAGATCTAATTGTAAGAAGAATATTTGGGAGCCCTAAACTATCGACAAACTTAAACAAAATCGTAGAAGGTGCTAGATGTCAATGTGGAAATAATCACACACCCTCCATAGGTCCTCAATGTTACTCCAGCCAACCTCCACCATAGGCAGGTCCAACGGATACTAGAATCGGACGTGTGAGACAACTACTCGGTCCACTCAACCTTAGTAGAGGCAAGTCTCAATAGGTGGCCATTTGAATGATGAGGTGGGAAGTACCGCCTCATATCCAGTGTGAGAGCCTCCTGTAAGCCTAGCTTCTCTTACAACCAAAATTGAAAAAAAAAAAAAGAAAAATATTAAGAAATAATAATAATAATAATAATAAATAAATAAATAAATAAATAAATAAAGAGGCTCATTAGATTAAAAATCCAAAAGGGCGCCCTAAACATGGCCCAAACAAAAATTAAAAAATAAATAAAGAGACTTATTAGATTAAAAATCCAAAAGGACAACCTAAACATGGTCCAGACAAAAATTAGAGCAAAAATATAAAAATAAAATAAAAGAAGGAAAATAATAAAAGGCTGTAAGGGGCACACACCTAAAGTAGAAATGGACTCCTTAGGAAAGACTTGCTAACACCTAAGACTAGTCTATTTAGACCCATAGTAGTCTCTCCAAGGATCACAGGGAGTGGAGCCTCACTTAGCTTAGCATAATCCTAGCCATTTCTTAGAGGGTTCTATTTTTCATTTCAACTACATCATTTTGGTGAGGAGTTTAGGAGTTGAAAAATTATGAAAAATCTCATGAAAAATTATGAAAAATCTCTTTGTCTTCACAAAAACATTAAAATTTAATATTTTCATATTCACCTTCATGGTCACTTCTAATTGCTGCAATTTTCAAATATTTTTTATTTTGAATTTTTTTGATAAAAATTTTGAAAGTATCAAAACAAGATTCCTTATAAGGAAGGAATAAGATCTAAGAATACTTAGAGAAGTTGTCTACTATGACAAATGCATAATGCATACCTCTTAGGCTAGTAGTCAATGTAAGACTAAAGAGATCCATGTGTAATTAGAGGGCTCTTGTAGAACTTACCTTGTTTTTAGCTTTGAAAGCAGACTCATTTACCTTTTTGACATGCATCACATACCCTACCTTCAAAGAAGTTGATATTGGAAAGTCCTTCAATTAGGTCCTATAATTATAATCTCTTACCATATAAATATATTAATTATGAAAATAAGAAGGACTCATATTTTATCAATCACTAAATAATAAACAAGAGATTTCTTATAATTACAACATAAATAAAAGAATTTTTTTTTTATATGTTAGACCATATTCTTATCTTCGTCAACGTATTGATCAACTCTATACTTGCATGTCTAAGTCTTTTCTGCTAAGTCCACCCTTCATCTACTATAGTGACAAGACACTTGACATTTTCTATAGTCAAAAAATTTAAATCAATTACATAAATATTTTGTACTTTTCTACCAATGAATAAAAGCTTATTGTCACTTATCTTTGACACATGGCAAACTTATGGTTCAAACATAACTTTTAAACCTTTATCACATAGTTGACTTACAATAAGAAGGTTATGTTTGAGACCATCAACAAAAAGAACCTTGTCAATGATGGGTGAATCAACATCCTTACCTACTTTACTAATATCTACTATCTTTATCTTGCTATTACCTCTAAAGGAAGTAATTCCAAGTCCTTCTATCTTCTTAAGTTTGGTGGGAAAAACTTGATACCCTCTATAATGTGCTTGAAACATCCACTACCCAGGTACCACTCATCTTTTTTCACTTTAGATTACAAACACACTTACGAGACAAAATATATCATTTATTCTTAGGTACCAAAATTCCCTTATGTCTTAACTTCTCATCATGCCTTTTAAATAGACAATGATAAGCATTGTGGCCATACATGCTATAATAATAACAAGCGTCATCAAAATATGCATGTTTCTTAGCTTTAAGAATGATATGCACAATCTATTTCTTATGTGTATGCCTCTTTTATCCATTAAACCTTGGTGTAAGCCATTTGGAAGTATATCCTTGACTTTCAAGATCATGGATGTGTCCATTCATTTAGACTTTACCAAGAGGCGTATGCATATATGTGTTCTTAGGCATATTTTTATGAAATCTAAAAACATGTCATGCATCATATCTATATACATTTTTCCTTTTAGGCTTATATGATTTGTTTATGAATGCATGATTACTCTTAATTGGATTAGGTCTGTTGTGTGAGGGTTTTGGTTTTCTCCCATTTTTCTTAGCTTTTGATTTAGCCTTCAGTGGTGCGTTACATCGAGCAACCTTTGGAGTATCACATGTCCTTATGTATTTAGCTCTCATAAATGTGGTCTGAGAAGTGGAAAGACTAAAGGAAGAGGATACAATGTATCCTAGTCCAAGTTTTATATAAAGATTCCTTTACACTTTTAGGAAGGTGTTCAATTTCTCCTTCCCTTTGGAGAATCCAGAGATATTTTTCTTAAACCTATGGTTTTCAACCTTAAGTGACTCTATCTCCATGGCGAGGGGATTAAGATTCTTAAATGAATCTTTTGGTTTCTTATCTTTCTTAAAGGAAGAAGGAAGATGACTTTAGAAAGTCATTATTCTTAATGAGCTTAGTAATGAAGTCATAAATATTTTCTCTAGATTATGAGTAAAATAGATTTAGCCCATCGTTTTCATTACTTTCAGTTTCACTTAAAGAAAGATAGTCATCCTCTATAGTTATAAAGCATAAATTAGCCACTTTCTTCTCATCTTCTGAAGCACTTGTGTTATCCCATGTTGCTCTGAATGCTTCTTTTTCCTTCTTGGTTTTGTGGCTACTTGATGAATGCTTATGCTTCTTTTATTTTGGACATTTTGTTTTGAGATTTCCCATTTCATGCATCCATATCAAATGATGTGGCTCTTAGAGCTCCTTTTCTTTAACCTTTTTTTTTTTTCTCACCTTTTCCTTCTTAGATCACTTGGTTGATGTTAAAAGCAAGTTGATCATTTTCACTTCAATCATCACTCTCACTAGAAGAAGTTAATGAAGAAGTGGATAAGTGTTATGTACATAGCTCTTTGACCTTAAGGGCCATGCCTTTCTTCGTAGGACCTTCTCCTAGATCAGATGGTTTATAGGTATTATTTAAGCCTAATCTTCCTAGATAAATAGTTTATGGGCACTATTTATCTAGGACATCTTCTTAAAACTATTTATCTTCTTAAGATAAATAGTTTGTGGGCACTATTTAAGCCTAATCTTAAGATATTTTATAGGTATTATCTTAAAACTGTTATAAAGAATGGGTTTCAAGGTTTTAACTCCAACTTAGGAGGTTTCCTCACACAAAAGATAAAATAAGGGTATAAAGAAGCTTTCACACTCAAACCCTTAATACAAGTAGTATAATAACTCTTTGAAATGCTTAAGTGAGTTGGAGATTATAGATGTAGCAATACTAAGCTTTTTCATGTTTTTAAGGAACAACTCTCATAAGTTCTTTAAAGATGACTTAGTTCAAGTTGTTGAACTTAAGGACTTTTGGATCACTCTTTTAGCTTGGAAGCAATTTCACTTAGTTTGCTCTAGCTCATTCAATTGTTTTCTTACTATTATTCAAGCTTTCGACCCTTAAATAGGTGGGAAAAACAAAACTAGTTGGTATACATAATCAAAAAGTTATAGACTGTTAATATAGTTATTGGAGCTTATCAATGGTCATTAGCCATATTTAATGGTTAAGAGAAGTTTGGTGTCTGGGTATGTAGTATACAAGAGTCAAATCCATAAATTGGAAAAGCGCCAACATATGTCTTTATAGGCAAACTTCTTACTCATGAGCTAGCTTTGAAGAAGGATGAGGAGATGAAAAAAAATGAGAAGGCAAGGGGGCAAGAATGACAAAGTAGAGAATAAGACTTTGGTTCTCAAATCCTCATCCAAAGACAAAAGAGTGAAGGTTGTCTCAAGTGATGGTGATAGTGAAAAAGAAGGAGATGAGTTAGCTATGCTTTCTATATGAACCAAAGAGCTAATAAGAAGAAGAAAAAATAAAAGGAACTTTAAAAAGCTTCTCCCAACCTCAAAGAAAAGAAGAGTGAAGTAACATGTTATGCTTGTGGTAAACAAGACCATACAAGTATGATTGTCACAAGCTGAAAAAGAAGAAGAAAAAGGACAAAGAAAAGCTTCAAAGTTACTTGGGATGGCAACTCTAGTGAGGAGGTGGCGAATCTATGTTTCATGGCACAAGATGACTCTTCTAATGAGATCAGTTCTTCACTCCATTCTTGTGAAAATTATGATGCATTAGATGTTGTAGATATGAGCTCTTAGAAGCTCTTACCTTGAGATGTGACAAATATAAGTCATAAATGAAAACTTACAAAAAGAAATGCTCAAAATTGGAAAATGAGTTTAACTTATTAAATGAGCTTGTAAGTGAATTGAGGACTTCAAATGAAGAACTCAAAAAATTTATAGAAAGTTTTACTAAGTCTTCCACTTCTCTAAAATCCTTAAGGAAAGAAAATTATACTTTAAAAGGAGAGGTAATTGAGCTTAGAAATTCCATTTCTAAGTTTCATAAAGGGAAAAAAGCTTTAGATATATTAATTGTATCTCAAAGACCTCCCCTAGTAAGACATGGTCTTAGCTTTAATGGAGCCTCCTCATCATCTACTCCCCCTTTCACCACTTTCATTAGAGCTTCAGTACCTTAAACATCAAGTATTGAGGTAGTCAGAAGGAAGAGTGCTCAAATCACTAAGCCATCAATACCTAAAGGCGAGTGAAGGGCACATCAAGGCTTAAAGCCTAAGCCTAAAAAGGCTAATCATGCATTCATCTACACTAAGAAACATGCTCACCTTAACACATACAAAAAAATTCTCTTATACTGTTAATCATTCATGCACATGCTCACACTTACATCATCATAGTATGAGAAGGACCCTTACTCATACCAAAGTTATATATAGGAGATAAACTCATAAGTCTAAACTCCAATGTCATTATTACATGAAGTTTGGTCATATAAACATGTTTTGTTATATTAGGAAGACTCATCTCAAATTAGATGACCTTTCAAGGCCTGACCCCAAGGACCCAAGTATGCTTAGGTACCTAAACAAAAACGATTTGTTTAGATTGTGTAGGATTGTATGGTAGCCACCAATAAAGACAATGATTGGAATGTGGATAGTGGATGCTCGAAGCATATGACAGAAAATTAAAAGCTATTCATAACCATAAAAGAGAAAGAAGGTGACAATGTCACTTTTGGGAACAATGCCAAGGGTAAGGTAATTGGCATTGGAACAATTGGTAAGAATGATTTTTCACTTATTAATAATGTTCTTCTAGTAGATGGTTTGCAACACAATTTGCTTAGTGTAAGTCAATTATGTAATAAAGGTAATAAAGTCACCTTTGACCCTAAAGAGTGTTGGGTTACCACTTAAGTGGATAAAAGGGTAATCTTCAAGGATGAAAAGAGGGGCAATACTTACTTAATTGACTTAGATAATTTGGCTAACCAATCTTTCAAGTGTCTTATATCCTTTAGCAATAAGGTTTGGCTTTGGTATAGAAGACTTAGTCATGCTAACATGGAGCTTTAACAAAGCCCATCTAAAAGAGAGCTAGTAGAAGGTCTTCCCAAGCTAAAATTCTAAAAAGACAAGAAATATGGACCATGCTAAATAAGGAAGCAACATCTATCTTCATTCAAAGCAAAGAATATTGTAACTACTTCTAGGCAACTTATCCATATGGACTTGGCTAGACCTAATAGAAGTACTAGTTTAGGTGGAAAGTATTATGCATTAGTCCTAGTTAGTGATTACTCTAGGTTTACTTAGGTAACCTTTCTAGCTCATAAGAATGACGCTTTTGATGCTTTTAAAAGTTTTGCAAAAAGAGTTCAAAATGAAAAAGGTTACTTCATTTCTTTTATAAGGAGTGACCATGGAAAAGAATTTCAAAATGAATCTTTTGAATCTTATTGCCAAGAAAATGAGATTTCTCATAACTTTTTCAACTCTTAGGATACCACAACAAAATGGTGTTATAGAGAGGAAAGATAGAACACTAGTAGAGATGACTAAAATTATGCCCAATGAGTACTCATTGGTTGTATTTTAAAAGACTCATTCTCAATAAAACCTCTTATGAGCTTTGGAATGGTAGAAAACCTAAGTTGTCATACCTAAGAGTATTGGGTATAAATGCTACATCTTAAATACCAAGGACAACTTTGGAAATTTTGATTCTAAGACAAATGAAGGTATTTTTTTGGGTTATTCCACCTCTAATGAAGCCTATAGGGTATTCAATAAAAGAACTATGATTGTTGAGGACTCAATGAATATTATTTTTTTATGAATATAGTAAATTGATCTTAAGGAAGGTTCTCTTATTGATAATATTGCATATGACTTTGAGAAAATGAAGTTAGAGTCATCTTTAAGAGAAATGGTTATAGACCTTAGTGAAAAAAGTCATTAAAAGAAGAAAAGGTATCCCAACCATTACAAGCAGAAATTTTAGCTCAAGATCTTTTTAAGGATTAGAGATTCTCTAAATATCACCCAAAGGATCTAATTATTAGTGATACATCTAATAGAGTAAGTACTAGATCTTAACTTCATGCTTTAGACAACAATCTTGCATTTGTCTCTCAATTTAAGCCAAAATCAATTGATGAGGCTCTTGATGATGAAAGTTAACTGATTTCCATGCAAGAGGAACTCAACCAATTTTAGAGAAACAAAGTATAAGAACTTGTTCCTAGGCCTAAGGAACACCCTATTGTAGGATGCAAGTGGGTATTTAGGAATAAGTTAGAAAAGCAACATTTCATTACTATAGATAATACTAGATTGGTTATAAAGGGGTACAACCAAGAGGAAGACATTGATTATGATGAAACCTAAGCTCCTGTAGTAAGATTAAAGGCCATTAGGATTCTCATAGCTTATGCATGTCACATGAACTTTAAACTTTTTCAAATTGATGTTAAAAGTGCATTTTTAAATGGTCTCATTGAGGAGGAAGTTTATGTTAAACAACCTCCAGGTTTTGAATCTCACATTTTTCAAAATCATGTTTATAAATCAACTAAGCTTTATATAGTTTGAAACAAGTTCCAAGAGTTTGGTACAAAAGGCTTAGCTCTTTTTTTTTTACAAAATAATTTTGAAAATGAGAAGGTTGATACTACTTTATTTGTCAAAAAGAACAATCAAGACACAATCATTGTACAAATATATGTAGATGATATTATATTTGGTGCTGTTAATGAATATCTTTGTAAGGATTTTGTCAAGTATATGACTAAGAAATTTGAGATGAGCATGATGGGAGAGCTTAAGTTATTCTTTGGCCTACAAATCAAGCAAACCAAAGAGAGCATCTTCATCAACCAAGCCAAGTACATAAAGGATCTATTTAAGAAATTCAGCATGGATAGATGTAAAGTAGTAAAGATACCAATGAGTGCTACCATCAAACTAGATAAAGATGAATCGAGTAAGTTAGTTGATGAAAAGAGGTATAGAGGTATGATTTGTTCTTTTCTTTATCTCATTGCCTTTAGACCCAACATCATGTTTAATGTATGAATTTGTGCTAGGTTTCAATCATGCCCTAGGGAATCACATCTTAATGTTGTTAAAAGGATTCTTAAATATTTACATAGCACATTGCACTTAGGTTTACGGTATCAAAGGAATTCATCTTTTAGTCTTTTAAGGTATTCAAATGCGGATTATACTGATAGATTATTAGATAGAAAAAGCACTTTGAAACTTGCCAATTTATAGGAGAATGCTTAGTTGATTAGTTTAGTAAGAAAAAAGTTTCAATTGTTTTACCCACCACTAAAGCAAAATATGTAATGACAGGTTATTGTTGCACCTAAGTTCTTTGGATGAAACAATAACTAAAGGATTATGGCAAAGTTATTGATCACATTCCTATCAAATGTGACAACACAAATGTGATAAATCTTTCAAAGAATCCCAACCAACACTCTAAGAGCAAGCATATTGATATTAGACATCACTTTCTTAGAGATCATGTCCAAAATGATGATGTGGTGTTGGAGTTTATTGACATTAATGATCAATTTGCAGATTTTTTCACTAAACCCCTGAATGAAGTTAGGATAACCTTCATTTATAAGGAGTTAGAAATGGTTGATGGAAGCTCGATAGGGTGAAAATTAGATCTCATTGCATATTATTTATTGAGTTTGTTGATTTGAATGATGTGTTTGATATATATGTATTTTAATTACTTTAGAGGATTTATTCTTTATGCAAATGTGCTTGTCTATGCCAATTTGGATGAATTAATCATCATTAGATTAAGTGGATCACATCTAGAAAGACCATTTTTTCTTCCTTTTTTTTTTCTTTCATTTGCTTTGTAATTTGTGGTCGCAATTTGCAAGCACTCATTAACTTTTTGTCACACCTCTAATTTATTATCACAATTTAAGATTGCCCTTGTGAATTTTTTCAAAATTCAAAAGTTTTGACCATTGATTCCTTCGATTTCCAAGGAATTCATAACAGTTACTCATAAATTTTGTAATTAGCAGTTACGACTTGAGGTTCGCAGTCGTGATTTAGAGTAACTGTTGAGCATTAATTGATTTGACTGCCAACCGATGGCATCCCCTCATTTATTGTAATTTTACGTTTATTACCATTTTTCATCAGATTCTTTACCTATTTAAACCATTCCAACACCCCCTTTATTTCACTTTTACCTATTCTTTTCATCTATCTCCAATTTTTTCTCTTAAATCTACTACTTCATCCTAACTTCTATCATGGCACCCAAAAAGCTTTCTAAAGCAGAAAAAGGCAAAGGCATAGCCCAAACTTTTGGCCCTTCGACCCTTCACTTGATGAAAGGGATAACAAAAGAGGAGAAAGACAAATGCAAAGCCAACTCTAACAAAAAAATCTAACCCAACAAAATTCCTCTTCTTTTCTCCTTGAGTCCTTTGGAAAGAAGGATGAAATTCATGCCTTCTTGTCTAACATGGGCTGGAATAAGTTCATCTTTTGAGATGAATCTAGATACAAAGAAATTGTTAAGGAGTTTATGTGCACAATCACCTTAAGTCGAATAGCAGAATCAAAAGTAGGTTAGTATGGGTTAGTTTTTTGGGCATTTAGGGACCTTTATTTTATCACTTGAACAAATCTCTAACCTTTTCAATCTTCAAGTGTTAGATGATATCCCTTTCATCATTTCTGCACTTGACATCATCTACTTTTAATTTTGGCATGAGATTTCCATCAAAACCAAAAATGACCCCAAAACATCTATGACCAAATATATTCACACCCTTCCAAATTGTCTTCTTCACTGTATTATCACCTTTTCTGTTAATGATAGAGGTGATGGGAACAAAAAGGTCTCCTCAAAAGACCTAGCATTTTTATTATGTTTAACAAAAAACAAAACCATCCAAACGGGCTGATACCTTATGGATCAATTCATTCACATGAGTATAAAGCCCAAAAGTCAATTCCTCTTACCATTTCATGTCATAACCATTTATCATTATGTAGGGGCTCTTAGTGAGGAGAATGAGAAATTCCTCACTAAGAAACTTCTGCCCTTCTAGAATTTTCTTGATTTACCCCATCTCATCAATGTCAAGGCTATTCACCCTAACACTTATGTTTATACATTGGGATTACTTAGGGCCAAAAGGCATGAGACTACTCAAGTCTTAAAAAGGAAAAGGCTTGTGATGGAGTAGGGTGCTCAACCAATTCCATCTCCCAAACCTAAACCAAAGCCAAAGTCATCTGCCATTTCTTCGTCCTCAATTAATAAGAAATCAGACAACATAATGTGGATGATCAAAAGGAAATTTCTTCTACTTTCCCACCTCCACAGTGACTTTGTGGATGTTCAAGAGAAGGAGGGTGCTACACCTTACCACCTCCCTGATTTTGAAGATTGGGAGGACACTCCAGAAGAAGAAAAAGATCAAGAGGTGGAAGAAGGGGATGGAACACAAGGAGGAGGTGTTGATGAAGACATTAAAGACTCTAAAGATGATGATAACCCTTCAATCTTTTAGTGTTCTTTCTTAGACTTGTAATCTTTTTTTGTTTTTCTTTTATTTATTTTAATTGTTTTATGGCCTAAGTTTATGATCTCACATTTCTATGTTTCTGTTTATCTATATTTATCAATAAATTTACTTGCAATTTATGTTTCATATGTTTATACATAAAGCATGATTGCTCTTCAATTTGATACACAAATCCCTATTCAAATCATGTCACTTATGCTACTTTAGTCACTTTTAAATCCTTTTAAATTCTCTTTTTTGATCTTGACAAAGAGAAAGAGAAATAGTGAAGGAAATTGCATGACATATAATCAAAGGGAAGTATAAATTAAGGGGGGGCAATCTAATTTAAATTTTTATTAAACTTAGTCATTTCTTTTAGGTTTTATTAGTTTCTCAACAAGTTTAGTTTGTTAAAAAATGTTAACCATCTCAACTTCATGCTTATCAAATTCATTATCCTTTACAAAATCAATCTAAGTTATCATAATAAAAAAGAGGGAGATTGTTGGACTACGTTAGTCAAACCTAGGACAAGGGTCTCTTTTGATCTTGACAATATAAAATTGATAAGTTTAACATCTTTTTTAAGTGTTGATTTTACAGTTTTAAGATAGGTTTGCTTTGGAAATTGGATGGGAGTCTAAATCTCAAACTTTATGAAAGACATACAAATTTGAGGTCAAGAACTTATAAATCGCAACTACGACCTTGCAACAAGAATGAATGAACTTGAACCTGACGAATTTAAGGAGCAAATCGCAGCTGTGACCTTGCCAAGAAAAACATGATTTTCATACAGTCTGATTCACGGTTTGAATCGAGTTGCTAGTCGCGATCGTAACTTTTGTAGTTGATTAGATGGAACTAAGTCCATAACCAGAGGTTGTTAGGTGTCCAAGATAATCGTTAATATATCAAAATTAGCAAGGATGAAATAGCTTTCAAGACCACAACTTCCTAAAGCATTTTCTCCTTACCAAACAGAACGATTCGCGATCACTGTCACATCCGAGAAGAACTTTAATCACGACCATGACTTTTGGTTGGTTGGATGAATGCAACGACTATTGTTCTTAGAAGACCAAAAACAACATGCCACGTGGACTAGCCGTTACATACAAACAAGGTTCTCCTCCGTGGTTTCTTAGCTCAAATTAGAAATTCATTATCGAGAAATGACAATCACAACCTTAAAATTAGTCTGACAGACATTTAATGCAAAATCTGCTTAGTTTATCTTAGAGACTTAGACATTGTTTCTTTGTTACATCTCTTTGGTGATTATTGCCTATAAATACTCCAAACAGACATGAATGCAAGAGAATAACATTGAATATAGCCAAACTCTTGCCATTTTTTCTTAACCTTAAATTCTTTGTATGTGAATTGTCATTATTAGGTGTAAGTATTAAATACCATTGTTATTGGGTTTGAGAGTTAGTCTAGTTGTAAAACTCTAGTTTAGGTTAAGTGTGAGCCTTTGGGAAAATACTTAAGAGGTTTCCTTGTGTGAGCCTTAAAACACAAGTTGTAAGGTTGTGTGTGAGCCATAAAACACAAAGTGTACAAGTTTGGTGTGAGTTTGAAAACACCATTTAGTGATAGTAGAATACCCAATTGTGAATAATTGGAGAGTGGACGTAAGGTTCATTAGCACTCGAGCCACTATAAAACATTGTCTGTTCATTTCTTCTCATTCTCCTTCAATTTCTAAATTCATTATCTTCCCTTCAAATTTTTTAAATTTTCACCAATTCAACCCTCCTTCTTGGTGCTCAAGGGTCAACATAGTAATTAACCATCATGGTCACTGAATTATGACCAAAATTTTATTATAGTCACTAAAAATTAATTTTTTCAATTGAATCACTAAAATTTGATTTTTATTTTACTATGGTTTATTAGCTAATTTTTTAATGATTTTTTACTCTAAATTGATCATATATATTATGGGGTTTTTTTTTTTTTTTGTCTTAAACATAAATTCAAAATTCTCTTATGAGTAAAAATCCAAAATAATTTTACAATGAAATAAAAATCATAAGGAAAATAGGCCAAAATATCACAATACAATAAAAATTAAAATTTAGTGGTTAAATTGAATAAAATCGATCTTTAGTGGCCACATTAGAATTTCAATTATAATTTAGTGACTATTGAAATAAATTACCCTTAAAAATTATAATAAAATTATTTTATTACAATAAATAATTTTTATTATTACTAAATATTTTATCATAATAAATAATAAATTATAATTTAAACACAAAAAAAAACACAATAAAATTAATAAATTTATTAAAATATATTCATTATATTTAAATAAAAATATTAATTAAATAATATAAATATTTTTTGAAATATTTTTTTCTTTTTCATTTTAATTATTTATCTTTATATATTTATTAATAAAATTTTTCTTTTTTAATATTATCATCGAGTCAATTGAGTCGAGTCACGATTGATCCATTCGGGTCTGATCCGACCTAAAAAAATTTCTAGTCATTTCGAGTTTAAATTATTTCAAACTTGCCCTGGATTAAGGTCAGGTTTGAGTCATTTTTTAGATGGATTCAGATGGAGTTTTCAAGTCAGGTCAGAAACTGTCACCTTTAGAAAGTAGAATGATGAGCTCAATATTTATATATTTTTTTGTATACCATTAATACTTTATTCTATACTAAATTCTCTTATTTTTCTGCGTATTAGTTTCAATTTTTATTATTTTAATATTTTGATTTGATCTAAAAATAGTCAATTTTAAATTAAAACTGTATTAATTGGGGCAGATAAAAATTATAAAAATAATATATGCAAAAGCTATATGGATTTAGTTTTTTGCGCTTTAAACAATTCAAAAATTGAACTTTTTTTAAAAAAATTATGATCATTTAAGTAAAAATTTAATTTGTCAGGTGCATATAGGAAAAATGAAATTAAAAAATCCTTATGATTTTTTTGGGATTTCATTCCTATTCTTCAAGGAGACTTAGTTAGGACTATATAGAAAGTTTTTCTATCATCTCAAGACTATTTCAATGTCCGAAAATGAGTGTATGATACCTATTATTTTCCTATTCTATATAGGACAATACTAAATAAGAAAGTTTGAGCATGTATTCCTAATTATACATGGATTACTAAATAAGAATGATTGTGAGTTATTTTTCTATTCAAGAGATAACAATGTAAGTGTAAAAAGAAATTCAAAAAATTCAAGAAAGAGAGCTTTAGGCTGTTGAAGAATCCTCCTAAGGAGGAGGATGATGACAGTGGCAAGGAGAGGAAATTTTATACTTCAAATATTGTTATCTTTCTTCTTCCTTTTCTCTTTTATTTTATTTTATGTTTTTATTAGTTTTCTTAGTTAAATTTATTTTGATTATATATTGGGTTAATTTAATTAGGATAAATTGACGTAATTTAGATCTTGATTTTTTAAATTATATGAGGTAATTTTCTTTATCTTTCAAAGCATTTAAATTATATGAGGTAATTTTCTTTATCTTTGAAAAACATTTATTTTATACTTGATGGAATTAAATGTCTGATATCCACTTGATTGATTTTATTTTTATGAATTGTGACCAAAAGGATTATTCATACTTGATCTAAATAATGGATACCATAAGAATATAATTGGAATGAAAGAAAAATTTGACTTGTGTGGATTCAACTTGAATAACCATAGACATTTAAAAATTGATTATTTCTATTAATATTAGATATATTGATTAATATTCTTAGTACACACTGAAAGAGAATACTAAGAAACTTTAGGGTTGTTTAACTACTGTATGGATAATTAAATTAGATTATCAATCAAATAAATTAAATAGGATTAATTAAAGTAAAATTAAAATACCCTAATAAATAAATTATATGGATCTTTTTTGTTATTTTGTAATTTGATTAATTAATTTTTATTTTCTTTTGCTTTAATTATTTATCATTTTTGTTAGTTTAAATAATAATAGAATTAATATAATTTTGATACTTAATATATAATTTTTCATGGGAAAGATATCTTATTTACTCTTTATTATTTGAGCAATTTTGTACACTTACAAAGTATATCATAGGACTTATTGATGAAAAGTTTTAAATTATATATGTTTTTGAACAATAATTATTAAATAGTCTATTGCCTACTAGCTATTGTTTATGTTATTTAACCAAAAATATTTTTATACTTTTACAAACTAAAAAATAAAAATAACAGTTCAATAAGGTTAAAAATAAACACTACCTGAATAGCACATAATAAATTCACCTCATCTCAAAATAGTACTCTCAAACATAACAATTGAACCATGAAATAGATATCCATTTTTAGAACTGATATTTCAAAATCAAGGGAGACTATCAAACAAAACAAATTTTTTAGGTTAAGCAATGTTGATTTCAAACTGAATTTCAGGGTTCACATGCCCATTTCATACTTCTTTCCCATGAGAATATGTTAGTACCAGTGACTTCTTTAAAAACTTCATAAAAAGTTAAAATTTTCATAGATGTTTCTTTTAATTGAAGATAATAAAATAAAAAAAGCAACAAGAGCAGTACACAAGAGATTCAAACTACAAATTAGGATAATACAAGATAACATATAAGAAATGCTAAAAATATGAAAAGTAATAGTGGAGTTGATTAAAATATACTATGTCAAAGTTATAATTCAAGTGAGTGATATGATAGTGAATACAAAATTAAACAAATAAAGTAGAAAACAGACCACATAGGGGTAAATTTCATACTAACATTAAGGGGTATAGATTTCATTTTATCTCTTAAAATCATACTTATTTTGTACTATTTAACTTAAAACTTCTTTTTGTCAAATACGATGACTCTTTAGATTTTTTCACATTATACTATTTGGTATCCCATGTTCAAAATTATATTAAAAATTATTCTCTATTTTCATTTTGCTAAATTCTGTTAAAATTACTAATAAATTAATATGAAAATTTATCTCTTATTTTTATTTTTATTTTCATTTTATACACTATCGAACTACTGCAATATATCAACACCACCACCACAAAGTATATCACCATTACTACCACTGCAACAACACACCATTATTGCCACCAACACAATATTAATAGCAAAATCATCAAAATAAATAAAATAAATAAATATATCAACACCACCACCACAAAATATATCACCATTACTACCAACACAACAACACACTATTATCGTCACCATCATAATATTACTAGCAAAATCATTAAAATAAATAAATAAATAAAAGTATAGAAAAATAAAAAATTAAGAATAACCCGTGCAAAAAAAGACCAAAAAGCCATGTCTTCAATGTGAATATAGAACAAATAAATTAGCAAAACGAAACTAAGCTATCTTGAGACTAAAAAATACTAGAAACTAAGAACAATCTATGAATCTATGACGCAAAAAAAAAAAAAAAAAAACTAACTAACAAAATAAATAAAAAATCCAAAACTTTAACACCATTATCATCATTAAAAACTGGGTAAAAATAAATTTGGTATCTGAATTTGTTAGAAAATAACAAATTGATGGTCTAACTTTTTTTTTTTTAATTTCATTTTTGTGTTCCAACTTGTAAATAAATTATAAAGAAGTGTTTTTAATAGGTAATCATTATGTTTCATAGATTAAATTTTAATTTGGTCCTTAAACTTATTATCAAGTTGCACAATCATCCAAAATTAAATTTTTATTAAAATTAAGTAGAATTAATATTATTTTTTAAACAATTTAGTTAATTTTCTAAAAAACTTAATTGATATTCTACCAAAATAAAAATTTTTATTTTTATTTAAAATATGGATAGTTTTTTATTAGTTATTATTTATTAATTTTTATTCTATAAAAAATGGAAAGTATCATTGACTTATATGCTTTTAAACATAATAATAATAATAATAATAATAATAATAATAATAATAATAATAATAATAATAATAATAATAAATGAGGTTGAATGATTTTACTACTTGATAATAAGTTAAAAATCAAACTAAATTTTTATAAATTATGTCATGATAATAAGTTCAAGGATCAAATTGAAGTTTAAAAATTTGAGTAACATGATAAAAATGCTATGTATAGTGTTTCTGTCATGTTACTCATATTTTTAATTTTCAATTTGATCCTTGAACTTATTACCATGATATAATTTATAAAAATTTAGTTTAATTCTTAAACTTATTATCAAATAGCAAAATCATTCAACCACATTTGTTATTTTTATTATTGTTATTTTGTTAAAAAAGCATATAAGTCTATGATAATTTCTATTTTTTTATAGAATAAGAAAATAAATAATAACATTAAAAAAATATACATATTTTTAAATAAAAATGGAAAATTTTATTTTTTTAAATACCAACTATTTTTTAAAGAAAATTAACTAAATTCTTTAAAAATAATATTAATTCTACTTAATTTTAATTAAAATTTTAATTTTGGATGATTTTGCAACTTGATAATAAGTTTAAGGATCAAATTATAATTTAATCTATGAAGCCAATAAAGGGAAACTTGATGGTTACTTGTTAAAAACAATTTTTTTTATAGGTTGCAATACCAAAATGTAATTAAAAAAAGTTAAACCACCAAATTGTCATTTTTCTAACAAGTTTAGACACTAAATTTGTCTTTATCCCTTAAAAACTTAGAAAAATCTCTGAAATCTCTTACTTTGCAGCTATTATGCTCTCCACCCTCTCCTATCTTGACCCAACAGATTGTCCTTTTTGACTTTGATGACCATAATCCTATCGTCCTCATCGTCTCAATAACATTTCCTCCAAATCGTAGCACAGGTAACTTTCTCAATCTTTTGTGCCAACTCTCTAGTTAGAGCCAAGACCAATGCCTGACATTGGACTTGATTGCAATCAAGTTGCTGGAGAAAGCCATAGTAGAAAATTGCTTCTTCTTTTTTTCAGTTCTAAATTGCGCCTGCTGAGAACGATTCTCCTTTGCTGGATTGTAGATGGTTTCTTAAAAACATAGGCATGGATGGCTCTTAGAAAGTTCTCTTACAATCCCTTTGCAATACAATTGTCATAGATCTCATCATATATGTTGAAGTTATATTGCCCATCACTTTAAAGCAACTCATTCATTTCGACATCATATTGCCTAGCATCAAACTGTGATCCTTCTAGAGCCAAACCTATCATGACTGCTAGGGAGGACTGATTGAAAGATTGAGGTGAAAAGAGAAAGATGATATTAAAAAGCAAAGAAAGAAAATTAGGGTTTGTAATCCCAAAGTCCTTAAATATGTAATTGACCGCTTGTTTAGATTAACAGAGTTTATTAAGATACCCTCATATCCTATTTGGGAAGCTAATCTCTATGGTAGGATAATGTTTTAGAAGGTTGAAAAACCTTTCAAAAATTTCTTTTTTCAGCCCACCAATTTGGTTGCTTTTTTTATTTATTTAATTTTAACTATTTTGACTTTTCTACTCTTATTTCATTTTTATAATTCCTATTTAGTTATCTTCTTAAAACCTTCATATTTATAGAGTATTTTAGTAATTTTAATGGGAAACATTCATTAAACCTTACCTTATAACCCAACAAAGTAGACTATAGAACCATATTTTATCTTACCTTCTTTCCAAATAAGACAAGATTAAATTATTTATATTACCTTACTATAAAAAACTTTACCTTACATTATTATCTATATTCCCAAATAGAGTATTAGAGTGTTAAGGGTAAGGGTTGGCTAATAAGGAAAAGTAAGTGTTTTGTTAAGGGTAAGGTATTTTAGGTATTTATTAAGAATTTTAATTATATTTTGATTTTTTAGACTTTGACTAATAAAAAAGACCCATTAAAATAGACAAAAGGATAAATTAGTATAACAGAGTTAAAATTTAGAGACTTTATAATATAATTTTTGAAATGAGAGATTGAATATTATAATATGGAAAAACCTGGGGGTCATCACAAGAGAATAAAAGGCAAGCGAGAGAGTAATTATAATGGTCTGAGGGCTCCTAATACTGAAAAATGAGACGCACTCAATGGAGATAGTTGTCGATGTTGAAGTTATCGACTAAGGATGGGAGGATGCGGATAGAATGAGAGATAGGATCAAAGTTGTGATGGTTTTGGTGGTAATAATCTTGATGGTGGTGTCATTTTGTGGATTAATTGGATGATATGATTAAGAAGTGGGGGATAAAGAGATGGCAGTGAGGCACTTGGGAGCATTTTTACTTTCTTTTTACTAACAACTATTTGGGAATAGAGAGTGCGTGCATGAGATATGGAAGCAGAAAAAGAATTGACGTGTTAGTTTGACTTTAAGAGTAATTTATTTACGCCATTTAATGTTCCTTGTATGTACTCCGTCTCTGAAATTAAGAGAACAAAATATTATATTAAACAGTGTAAAATAGATATAATTTTAAGAAATAAAATAAAATTTATACGCTATATGTGAAATTTCTCGGAAGGCAAAGGTTTATTTATGTGTGAAAATTTTTAAAATAGGGGAAGGAAAACATTGGCAGCAGTTCTCTTTTTCCCTCAAAACCCTCACTAGACTTCTGATTGAGTATAGAATCGTGACTAAAGGAGATGGGATTAATCAAACCACCTTCGTAAAACAAAAAAATCCTTTGTTTTTTTTTTTTTTTTTTGGGGTCAAAATTCTTGCTTTAATGAGAACGATAGTTCTGTCGAGAAAATTTTGCTAGCTCCTTTAAGAGCATATTCTTAACAGGATGCACGTAAAACCGGGGTAAAAAACGAGTCTCTGCCATAGCGACCATCTGCCTATTTCACCTTAAAACAAACAGAACTTAGATACTGAAATATCATTAAAAAAATATGAACATGGGAACAATTTTCACGCTATCCCAGATTTCTATTTCCACTTGCCAAATATTCTCCTACACGCGGAGGTATTCATTTTTGTTTTAGCTACTACGTGAATCTTGGACGCAAAACAATTGCTGCGCTTATTTAAAGAACAAATGACATGGCCCTCTTCCATTTGGTTATGCCAGAACACCCATAAACAAAAACAGGAAAGAACAAACACACAAATAGATGCCATTTAGAAGTCATGGTTCGTTCTTGAATTCGAACACCCAATTTTTCATTGCGCAAATTCAAAGCTGAGACATACATGATATGCTTAACTGTATCATTTTAGATTAGACAAGACCAATCAACTATTACAACAAAAAAAATGTCGGACAGAGAAAAAAGGACAAAAAATCATGGTACATCGGTGCATCATTAACAAGAGCTGTGCTTTCATTTACACAATACAGAATACACACAGCGTTCACATCCCACAAGAGTTGTGCTAGATCAGAAGACTGAAATCACATGTGGTTTGGATCATCCCCTACACAGTTCCTAGTTCCCTATTCAAATAGTCCACAAACATCCTTTTTGCACTTTCTGCGTCCGAAGGTGGGGGTGGTCCACTTAAGCTCGTTTGGCCTGTCAACTTAATGAAAGTTCGCCGCAGTCTCCTCAGCTCTGGCAGCCCAACTGATCTTGAAATGTTGAGAGTTGGCAAATCCTCACCAAAAGAAACACCATTCAGTGGAGCTCCAATCGCCTGAGATTGTGATTCCACAACAACAGTGATCACCTCCTGTGTTGCCCTATCCAACTCATACAGCGAATTAGCCTCTGAGAAACGCGTATTTTGTGTAGCAATTGTTGGTTGTAAAATTTTAACATCGCGAGATTTGGAGTCTGCTTTCTTGGTTAGGTATGAAATAGCATCTAGAATGGCAACAGAAGATTTTTGAATTCCATCTCTATATGGCCATAACTCAAACAAAGGGGAATCCCATCTATTTCTTCTATCTGGCTTCTCAAACCTTCTTACCAAGTCCTCCAATATGGTATTGTCATAAGCAGCTTCTCTCTTCTCTCTGCGCTGTTCATTCCATTTTCGACATTGAGTAACTTCCACATCACAGAATAGTACACAATATCTTATTCCTGCAGCACGAGCCAAACACCATAGCTCATACCTGTAGCCCTTGATGCTATTCAAAGAATCTACTATGATTATGCTGTCTTTTGATACAGATCTATCAACTTCAGACCTCAGTACTCCTCTTAAATTTTTCTCTGCAGTCATATTAGCATAATTCTGATTACGATCCAGATGGAAGGAAGATTCATCAATTACCTTAATTGTTAATTTTGATTCAGATTCTTTGAGAGTTTCAGCTAAGCAAAGAGCAGCTGTAGACTTCCCGCTGCATGGCTGGCCACAAATTACAACCAAAGCCATTTGGAGGAAATTGAAATCTTGAACCAGCACAACGAGACGCTCTTTACTCAAATTTGCTTACTGTTTGAAAAATGAGAAAATGGAATCAAGAAAGATTCTGACTCTCCACCGAACCTAAGTTTTCTCTTATTTGTTTTTCAAATGGATGCACAAAAGAATGGAATGCACACGAAGATTTGGATTTAAAGGACACATTTAAAATGCCTATAACCTAATAAAGTATGCAACAAGTAAGAAACACCGACTTGCATCTCAATGTCAGTTGAAATCAAACTCCTAGCTCAAAACCAAATCACAGACACAGTAGCAGCAGAAGAATAATAATGTTTAACAAAACTTTTTAACAAGATTAGCAGCAGCAAAAGATTTAACAAGATTAGCACCAGCAAAAGAAGAATAACAAGATTAGCAACAACAGATTTAAAAAGATTAGCAGCAGCAGAAGAATAATAATGTATAACAACTCTTTTTAACAAGATTAGCAGCAGAAGGGGCAAAGTCGGTACCTCTCAAAAGAAAGCAATTGCTTCTAGGCATAAGATAGAGGTGAGAAGGAGGCAAGCAGCAGCAACAACAGAAGACTAAAAAATTAGTGTGTAAATCCCTAATCAAATTCTGTTTTGCAAGTGGGAGGGACAGAAGTGAAGGCGACGCAAGCAAGGAGAAGAGAAACGAAGAAGATGACCCACCTAATCCCTAATCAAATTGTATTTCGCAGATAAGGAGAAGAGAAACGAAGGTGAACCTGTCCCTAATAGAATTCTGTAGCAGGGAAGGAGGAATGAAGAAGTGAACGTGAATCCTGTTTCTCTGTTTTTTTCTCTTGCATAAAAACACACCATTTTTGGCTTAAAAACATAGGCTGCATTATCAAAGTTTAGATTTTTCACTTCAAAAGTCCATTGCAATTGCTGGCTCCTAGTTATCTGATACCCAGTAAAAGTGTGCCTGAACTCGTTAAAATCAGATCCAAACTCGCGATTTCACTGAGTTTAGTGAGTTAAACTGGAATTTTACTTCGATTTTATAAGGGACTGATTTTACATATGTCAAATCATTTGACATTTTGACTCTAAAATCGTAAAACCGTACGAGTCAAATTGGATTTTGACAACAATTGTAAAACCATATGACGCAAAATGGGATTTTGACAATCATGATTGAGACTTAAGCGTTAGTTATAGAAAAGAAAATATACTGACATCACAATTGAAAGGCAAAAATGATCATGGAGCACTCAACATGTGGACAGAAAATTTTCAAAGAAAGAATATATGTATGATTTTAGTTTAAATTGTTTGAACGAAAATTTGTCCATTGTTTAATTATTTAGAATCTTGAACAAAAACTACATAGACTGCAAACTTATTTGAGATGGATTTTGCATTACACTTTTTCATAGGCGATTCAAATTCACACCAAGTTTTGTGCTTGTAGCAACATTATTGAAAGGGAAGACAGCCCAGCCAACACCAAAAGTAAAATTAAAAAAAAAAAAAATTTACGAAACAAAATAAAAATAAATAAAATGAAGACACTACCATCTGGATTTGAAAGGTCTGGTTTGAAATCCTTCCAAACGACTGGTGTGGAATCAGAAATAGGTTTAGGAGTCTAATTACACATAGGTAAGGCATTAGACACCCTATGTGTCCATTTAAAAAATGGTAACCCAAAAAGTTTAGTGCTGGCTCTTTGTCAAAATTAAAATTGATTTACCTAATTGATGTAAATCTTCAATTTAAATTTAAACTGGTTTAAAAGCTTAGCATAACATTACTAGCATCTAGAAATTCATTTTATTGATCCCATTTTAACATGTGATCACGTATATATGGACATGCGTACATCAAACGGTAAGGTAAACATGCTTATTTAAAATCTATGTGATCAATTGGAGGGATAAATCTCAACTTCAGAATTTTGCCTTCGGTTTAATTAATTAACCTTTTTAATCATTTTTATTATTTTTTCTATAACATTAAGAGCATTTTTATTATTTTTTCTATAACATTAAGAGCATGTTTGGCATTGCTATTGAAAAAATCTAATTTTGGAATAAAAATTAAAATAGATTCTCTTTATTAATTGATTATAAATTTTTTTGACATAAGTTTTGTGAGTAAAAAGATGATTATCAAAGAAACTAACATTTGAAAATTTTGCTAATAATAATTTTTTACTCACAAAACATATATTGAAAATTCTACAACTGTATAAAAAGAGAATCTCTTCAAATTTTTATCTTAAAATCAAAATTTTCTCAATAGGATGCCAAACACACTCTAAAAGTGGACAAAGACACATATAAGTGCATACAAGCATCATGAAAAATATAATAACGGCAACAAAAAGAAAGCAACCTATGACAATCAACAAGTGGTCAAAAAGAAACTACAATCGCCAACATAAACTACAATCTACAATCACCAACATATCTCCGAACTCTCATATGACCATTCCTCTTCCAAATTATTGAACAACAATTATAAGCGGGGGCATGCGATCCATTTAAACCAAATCAAGCCGAAAAATCAAAAATTAAACCAAACTAAGTATAAAAACCAATTGAACCAAACCAGTTTGGTTCAATTGAATTGTGATTATGTTTAGTTCTGAATCTAATTTTTAAGTATTTTTAATATAAATAATAGTTTAACAATATATTTTTAAATATATTTAATGCTAATATGTTTTTTAGTAGATTTTTTTTATATTTTAAATATAAATAATGAAATTCAAATATGTTTAAATCATCTTGATTTAATTTTAATATAACTTTAACTTATTTTGATTTAATTTAAAGTATGTTCAATTCAGTTTAATTAAACTAAATTTTTTAGGGACAATCACCATAAACCCCCTGACATTTTAAAATTATATTTAACTAAATTATCTTTCACGTTTTAAAATTATATTATAAACCTCCTGACTTTTATCCCGTAACACTGATAAGTTTTTCTGTTGATTTTTCTATTAAATTCATGTAAAATATCAATAATACCTCTACTTCCATATTAAATTTTCATTTCATGTCACACTTCTACATTATTTCATCTTATTTTCCACCTCCCATCCCCACTCTCCTCCTGCAAATCCATAATCTCATTTTGCCAATGTCAAAAATCCAGAGTCCAGAAAAAAAAAAAAAAAGAATCCCAATATCATTTACACACAACAAAAGAAGAAATAGATATTCCCAAAAAAAGAAAATGGAAAACAAAGCCAAAACAACATCACCAACAACAACAATTTTCAATTTCAAATCTTAAGCATTCCAAGGACATGTTCTACAAAGAGAATGGACATTTCCAACCCCGCTAATAACAACAAAAAATCGCAATTCACGAATAAAGGCAGATTGAAGATATTCCAACACTTTTATTTATCAAACCTCTGCATGTTCCTTGCTTTGAATCAGAAGAGTCTCTTGCACAAATGGTTCAAGAAGAGGAAGCATTGAAATAAAAAATGACGCTGAGAAAAATAAAGATAAAAGGAAGAGTTTGCTTCCAGATAAGTTGAAGCCAAAGAAGGGACTTCAAATGCAAGCAAATTGCACTGCAAAACAAAGTCAGATGAGACTCCAATTGAAAGGGTAATCCAGAGAGAAGGAGCTAACGCAGTCCACATCAGCACAATTGTGATCAGCATCATCTGCAATGCTGCTCTTCCTCATCCTCTTTGATCTCTGTCGTTTGCAGCTGATTTTGAATGACGGCACAACAAGCCGTAGATCCTTCGAAACAACATCGCCCTCATAGCTGCTGTTGGATTGTGGCCGGCAATGTACAGTCTCGACAGATTGAAGAGGACATTCCTGCCAATTCAGAGCTTCCAGATCTTGCTTATGGACTCCGGGCTAGAATTTTAACAATAAAGGAGGGGCAATGATGGGGTCTGACCATAGAAAAATGTTGAAGAACATTTGTTGTCCATGAAGAAAAGGATAAGGAAAGAAAAAGAAATGGTAGGTGAAGGATAAAGAAGATGATAAATGTAATTAGCTAATCAATTAAATAATTAAATTTTGATATATAAATAATAGTTAGAATTTAATATTATATTATTATTTTATGAATTATATGATTACATTAGGTAATTGGTTTATTTTCGTCATTTAGAATAAAATATAAAGCTCATTTTGACTAGATTCTCTTTGATTAACAGTATATACTCATTTTTAAAGATGGAACACTATTCAGTATAACAGAACAATCGTGAAAAAGTTTATAATATAATTTTGAAATGTGAGAGATGACTTAGTTTAAATATGATATAGTAATTATCCCGATTTTTTATTAAAAACTGAACTGAACCAAACTCGACGAATTTTAAACAACCAAAATCAAACCAATTTATATAAACTGAACCGAAAAACCAAACCAGTTCAGTCGGTTTTTTGCTTTAAACCAATTAGTGGTCAAACCTAATTGTAAGCATCCACTTCTGCTGTTCATATTACATTTCCAGATATTCAAATTATTGAGATGGACCTCAAATTGTGCCAGCGACAACTAGAACCAGAAACTGAAAACAACCAAATCAGCAATTATATTCAAACAAGACCCAACCAATGAATCAAAAGAAACTAGTCCAATTAAGATCCACATCATGCTCATCAAATAAAAATTAATAGGGAAAGTAAATTCTATTTCAACAGAATTCAAGGAAGGCAAACGAAGCAATTCTTTATGAACAAAATAAGTCACGGACAACAATTAGAGATTCTGCATGGCCTACGATTCTCATGAACAGTTAATTTACCACTTAGAACTGCAACTAGAACCAAAATTCATAAACATCTTTCGAATCATTTCACAGCAAATATAGACGCTATGGCAGTCGCTCAAGCACACATCCTGAATTACTAAACATCCACTTGACCGAAAACAAAACCCAGAATTTGAACATAAGAGCAACCGAGAACCTTTCAACAGCAATTACAACAGAAATACTGGGAAATTCAAACAACGAACCAAGGGGATTGTTCAATTAGAACCAAATTAAACCAAGGCAATACCCAACTTGCGGTCTAAAATTAATCACATGGCAATAAAAATCAGTTTGTTGTTGGCCGGAGTCCGCAGAAATGTGGGTGAATATGAAGTGCAATGAAAACAAAATAAGATAGGGAAGAACTTTACCCTCTCAGCAAGCTGTCGGCTTTTTCCAATTTTCTGCTTTGCTCCTTTTCAGATTCTCTCCCTTTTTCAACCCTAAAAATAGAAGGTAATGGTGCGTGAGAGATGGCTGTCTGCGCAGTAGTGTAAGCGAGATGAAATAGCCAGCAAGTTCAGCGAGGTCAACTCCATAAATTTTAAAATTTTTAATATTTTAAATGTAATTGGTAATATTATTTTATTAACACTTAAATTCAAAAAATCACCTTAATAAATTAAATAATAGAAAAATTTTATTATTTCGATATATCTATTAATTATTATAATTTATTTTTATTAATAAATATAATTAAAAATTTTTTATAATATTTAAAATTAAACTATTTAATAATTTATCATAAAATATACAGTTATCTTCCCTTAAATTAAACTTTACATTTGATTTTTTCGAGAATTTGATATATATTCAATAATTATTCAGTTTTAAAACTTTTTAATATTAAAATTATTCAACTTTTAAATTTTCAATACTAAAATTACTAAACACTTAATTTTTCAACACTTAATTTTCAGTTTCATCGAACAAAATCTTAATTTATAAAGTTTAATCAAATTTTATTTTTTAAATTTTAAATTTTTATATATTTATGTAAATAATAGGATCAAATCAATTTATATTTTGAGCTTAATCAAGGTTATTCAAATTTAAATATAATATTTAAAAATTATTAAATAATTAATTAAATCGAGTTCGAGCATTTTAAGTATTTTTGTCAAATTGAATTTGAATTTTAAAAAAATTCAACAAATTCAAGTTGAGTTCAATCTTTGAATTTTATGATGAAATTCAAACTTGAATTTGATAATATTAAACTCGATTCTTTTACTCCTATATATGTGTATGTCAAAAATATAAAAATAAGACATAACAAGAATGACCTATGTTAAACATAAATAAATAAAGGTCTTGATTCAATTGAATATCAAATTATGAAAAATTTATTCTTCTTAGAACCTATAAATAAAACAAAATATTTCCATTAGAAGAAAATTTTGAACTATTACCTTTCTAAATTGAAATTAATATTAAAACTCTATTGATTAATTTACTCATTATTATTTTATTTTTTAAAACTAAAAAATAAAAGTGAAACTGAAATTCCAAGTATCATTTTTCTTAACATAATAAATAAATAACAAAATCAATATTAAATAAGCAAAATCCTTAAAGAAAACATATTTCATGAAATTTTCATTTAATTTGATGCAATTGCTAAAACAATAAATTTTCTTTAAATTCTACTTTTTGAAAAAAATAAAATTTTAATCCAATCACAATATGGTTCAATAATGCACAATCATGCATCTTAGAAAATAAAAAATTAAATATTTTTTTATTCAAACACAAAATAAAGAAAAATAAAAGTCCTACTACACTTATTATCATACTATATATTTTCTTTTTTCTTTTTGGCTTACTAACTATTAGAAAATTTGACATATTAATCTCGATAAGGATGATAACTCAAGAAAATAAGTGAAACCAAATTCTTTAACAAACTTTTAGCTTTTGTAATGGAATAAGACTTACTCAAACTCACTCACTTTCTAAAAGATAAAAGATTTCATATTACATATTTTCTTTTTTTTTTTTTACTTATTTATTCATTATTGAAAAATTCAACATGTTGATCTTGATAAGAATAACAATTTAAGAGAATGCATGAATTAAGTTCTTTAAAAACTTAAAACTTTAAATGTAACATTCGTATCCACATCCATTGACATTATCACATGAATATATTCATTGCATAAATGATATGAAATTTCATATGAACTTATGCATTAGATAAATGATCATTTAGTCATGCGATTTGTAGAAGCATGATAATGACACTTGTATCGTTACAATTGGGACACTTGAACATATATGTAGTGTTTGTATAGTTGCATGACAAATTGTCTTATGTTGTGAGCATATTATAACATCATAAATAATGGTTTTATAGAGCTTATTTAAGAGTATAAGGAGCATTTAGGGATTGAGAGATGGATGAAGGTGCTTTACGAGTGAAGAAGAGGGACTAAAATAGGAAAAGTGAACTTCCAACCAATGGAAATGAAGCACCATGATTTTATATTGTGATAATAAGTTTACATATGATAATTAGGGTAAGAATTAAGAGGAAAATCGTGAGTTATACTAGAAACAAAGAGAGAGCTAAGGAAGAAAAAAAGAAAGGAAGAAGAAGAAGAAGAAGAGAAGAAGAAGAAGATGAAGAGAGGGAGAAAAGTGAGCTGCCTAAGGTTTTCTAATTCTGGGATAATAGGTAAGTTAATTTATCTTCTTCTCAACTAAAATTAACCTCTCATGATATGTTAATCATGCATGGTTAGTGACAATTATGGAGTAATTGAGATAGAGCTCTTGGATGGAAGTTGAATCCAAGAGAATAAGAGCTATTTGTGCTGCATTTTGCTGTATGAACATAATTTTGCATCCACGATTTCATAACCCTAGAAGAGGAATTTAGGAAAGTGCAAAATACGAAAGTTGTAGCTTTATGTCTCATATAAATTCCTATGAAACGGTTTTGGTTTATTTGGTCTATGTAAGGAGATATGACTCCTTTAGTAGGACTGGGTCAAATCATAACTGAGATGATCTCAGTCTTCTATTTTCTTATATTTTGATAGCCTTATGTTCTGATTTTGACAAAGTGTCAAACACAAAATTTGTAGGGTTATGTCCTCTCTAAATTTCTGTAAATCAGTTTTGATTGATTTACTATGTGGAGGGAGATATGGCTCATTGATTGGGACTGACTCTGCACCGAGATGAAACCTCACATTTCTTTTGAATCTGTTTTCCAAGAATTTGATGGCCATAGATTTAGAATTTAATGATGGTCCAAACTTGAAAGTCGTATATTTATGTCTGATCTACATACGATATTGTTGCCAAATCTAGCATGGTTGTTGAGATATGGCCCCTTCATCATGACTGGTTGTCATCATGTTACAAACCTGCTTACCCTGAGATTTGTCCTTTGTTTTGGTAACTTTATAAACTAAATTAGACAATGAGTAAAACATAAAAAATGTTCCTTTATATGTTTTGTAACTGATGGTAGATTATTATTACAACTGGATAGGTACAATTTGAGATACAACCAAGAAGGTAAGACCTACTCTGACTGAGATGACATTGCAATAAGACAAAATTCAAAAATTCACCACATTTTCTATGTGTCTGATATTGGCTTGAAATTTGAGTATGTTGTATCGTTATGTGTCCAATTTATTTGAAAAAAAAGAATCAAGTAATTTGGATCAGTATATCTCGAGTTATTGCTGTGAGAGTATAGCAAGCTCAGGCTGCCATTTAAGGAAAATATGTATAAATACTAGGTCTGTTTCATGAATCATGTCATAGTTGCATAACAAAATGAAAATCTTGCTTTATCATCATGAATTGAATTGGTGTATTGAAATAGGTTCTCGAGGCATTGAGGATAATAGTGGGAATAAGTCAGGACCATCCACGACTAAATAAGCTTGAAGGAGGAGGTAAGTAAATAGCTAATAGTACCATATGTATGATTGGTCAAATATTAGGAACTTATACTCAATGGAATGAAATGTTGTTTAATACAATGATATTGTGGAATACATACATGAAAGATTGTTATACTCTTGACTTATTTATTTTCATGAGATGTTGATAAAATATAATAGCCTATGTGGCGATAATATTTAATAGCCTATGTGGCGATAATATTTGATAGCCTATGTGGCGATAATATTTGATAGCTTATGTGGCGATAATATTTGATAGCTTATATGGTGATAATATTTGATAGCCTATGTTGCGATAATAATTAATAGCCTATGTGACGATAATATTTGATAGCCTATATGGTGATAATATTTGATAGCCTATGTGACAATGATATAATAGCTTGTGTAGCAAGAACATTTGATATCCTGTGTGGTAATGATATAATAACTTGTGTGACAAGAACATTTGATAGCTTGTGTGGCAAAGATATAATAACCTGTGTGGCAAGAACATTTGATAGCCTGTGTGGCAA
>CATIWR010517823.1:0-11858 GCA_949677035.1 Omphalea diandra | reverse complement strand
TTATATATATATATATATATATATATATATATATATATATATATATATATATATATATATATATATAAGATACCAATGAATGAAATGGAATTCATATATCTGCTAACGAAACAATGTACCTACAACAATGAATAAATCTGAATTTTTTTAGGTACAAGTAGACATATGTATTTTTGTTTACAATAATAACAAAGAAATTATAAAAAAACAAAAATCTCTCTTCTTGAATTCTACTTTCTCCAATTAAGATAGCTGAAAATTGGCTTTTCTGGAACAGGAATGCTCTTTACCACCCAACCAATTGGCCATGTAAGAGCTGCCACACCAATGCATAAACCCCATTCACCCCAATTCAACCTCTCTGTATCTGCAAACTTCTTTAGAAACTCCACCATTAATACCTGAAGCACAATTGTTATGCCGATAATCCCCAAGAACAACTTGTTCTTATGAATTCCCTTGAACACATTCTTCTTCTCCATCTTCCTTGCATTGAATTCATTGAACACTTGGCAAAGGACGAAAGTGTTGAAGATCAAGGTGTCATTTACCTTCTCAGTCACACCAAAGATGGATTCTCCCTTGAATTGTAGTGTCAAGAGGACAACTATCTGATACAAAGCTTGAGCTAATATGTTCCTCCACATAATGTTGGTGATAAGGGGCTCAGTGCGGCCCACAGGAGACTTATCCATGAGCTCTTTGGTGGGTTGTTCTGTTGCAAGAGCCAGGGCGCCAAGAGTGTCCATGATCAAGTTCACCCACAGTAGCTGGACTGCTGTCAACGGGACTTCCCCTGCTGAAACTGCTGCCACAAAATTTATTACGAGTGCAGCAACATTGACTGTAAGCTGGAACTGAATAAATTTCTGTATGTTGTTGTAGACACATCTTCCCCACCTCAAAACTGTGGCCACAGAAGAAAAATTATCATCCAAAATGACTATATCAGAGCTTTCCTTGGCTACTTCAGTGCCCTGGATCCCCATAGATAGCCCAATGTCTGCTTCTTTCAATGCTGGTGCATCGTTGGTTCCATCGCCAGTGACAGCCACCACATGCCCTTTTTGCTTGAGGCATTGGACCATGAGAAGTTTATCAAAAGGGGAAGATCTTGCCATCACGAATATCTTATCAACTTTCTCCATTCTTTCCTCGGGTGTGTAGTTGCGAAACTCTTCTCCTTCAACTACAGCTCCGTTGAACATATCCTGACCTGGCTTGAGTATCCCACATTCAAGAGCTATAGCCCTTGCAGTGAAGACATTATCTCCTGTGATCATTTTGATGTTCACTCCAGCATGTTGGCAATTTTCCACTGCTTTCTTCACCCCTGGTCGACACGGGTCCTTGATACCCACAAGCCCTAATAGGGTCAAGCTGCTGTCGTTGAGTTTTTTCTCTTCTTTCCCATCAGCGTACTGTTCTTCTGATAAATGTTTATGCGCAAAAGCGATGCAGCGAAGGCTGTCAGCTGCCATGCCTTGAATAATTTGTTTGAAGATAGTCCTTTGTTGATCATCGAGCTCTTTCATTATTCCAGAGGCATCATAGTAACTCGTGCACATTGCTAGTATCATCTCTGCAGCTCCTTTCCAGTGCACATGGATTGTGTTGTCAAGCTTTTTCCTTATCAGAACTCCACTCCTTTTCTTCTGTGAGTTGAAGGCTTCAACTTGGAGAACTATGCAACTCTTCTTCTGTTCCTCCATATCCATTTTCAAATCGAGAGTGGCCCAAGAAAGAATTGCTTTTTCTGTAGGACTACCTGAGAACTCAAACTCAGATTCTGGATTTGCCCTGTAGGCATTTCCTGTTGTATTCAGGGCAACTCCTTGTTTGATCACTGCAAGAACAAGTGGGGAAATTGAAGAAGAGGTGTTCTGTTCAGTAGATTCTTGGCCTTGGAAAAACTTTTTTACCTTCATCAGGTTCATTGTAAGAGTGCCTGTTTTGTCAGTACAAATTGTGTTGGCAGAGCCCATAGTCTCACATGCAGAAAGCTTCCTCACCATTGCTTGATCAGCCATCATTCTCTTCATTGAGTAGGCTAGAGTAAGCGTGACAGCCAATGGCAAGCCTTCTGGGATTGCAACTACAACAATAGTCACTGCAGCTGCTACAATTCCCACCACAGCATTCACAATATCATCTGCTTTTGTCTTGCTGCCATTAAACTCCCTATTTCCATTTTCATCTTGTGTATTCCCAGTGAAGTAGCGGATCAACAAGACTACAAGAACAAGGAAAGCAACAGCCAGACCAACCTTACCAATTGACGAGGTGAGCTTATTAAGCCTAGCCTGCAAAGGAGTCTGTTCATTGCTGTCACGACTGATATGGCTCATCATTTCTCCCCATGTTGTGTTCATGCCTACTGATGTGACAACCATGGTACCGTAACCATCAGCAACCTTGGTGCCAGAGAACAAGAATGGATTTTTGCTATGATTAACTTCAACATGATCGCTCTCCCCTGTCATGCTGGATTCATCTATTTGCAAGGAATGCCCATCCAGCAACAATCCATCAGCAGGAACTTGGTCTCCAATCTTGAGATAAACGACGTCTCCAACAAGAAGTTCAAGAATGGAAACCTGTTGTCGGCGACCTTGTCTTACAACATCAATTTGGATATTATTGCTGACTTTAGACAGCTTATCAAACTGTCTATTCTGCCTGTAATTGCTTACAGCAGAGACAGCAATAACAAGAAAGACAGCAAGAAAGATGCTGCCCCCATCATACCAACCTTCCCTAAGACCATGCTCTTTGATTCCAAAGCCAAGAGAAAGGGATGCACAGCCTAAAAGAATGGCAATGGTAAGATCCTTAAAAGCTTCCACCACAAAATGGAAAAAGCTCTTTGTGGGTGGTTTCTTATAGATGTTGGAACCAAATGCTTCTTGACGACGAGCAATGTCCTCAGCACTGCCATAGATACCACGTTCTATATCAGTTTCAATAGCAGAAACTACACCAGAAACATCACCCAACTCTCGAAGTTGTTTGTGATTCTTTTCTTTAACAAGTTGTGTCAGACTTGCTTGATTGACCTTAAAGGTGCTAATATCAAGGGCAGTAAAAGATGGAGATGTGGGAATTTTGCTGGTTCTTTTGTTGGCTAATGGGACCCTAATAAGAGATTGTATGGTTCTAGAACTGTAAATAGCAGCAAATGCCAAATGCCACCTTTTGTTAGGCTTGCTAATGGTAGAGGGCACATCAAGCAAATACCCAATGCCTGCATGCAGAAGTTTAGACATGTTTTTGGTTTTTGGCTTTGCTTTCTTGATAGAAACAAGAAAACTGACAAGAAATGGGCTTTGAGGGAAAAAGAAAATCAAAGTTTTTTTTTTTTTTTTTTGGGGGGGGTGGTTTATAAACGGGAGTAATTTGGTAATTTTACGTCGATTCAATAACCAGATAGGATGGAATGAAATTTGGGACATGGGGGGCGTCCTTTTTATATGCAATGTGTTTGGTTTTGAACGCCGAATTTGAAAACCATGGATGTTGCCTGGAAGTTACAGTGTTTATTAGTATATTATAACTTTAAACAGATCATGACCGTGTGCCTGTAGATAAGCGCAAGATAACATTCGCGTGAGGATAACTGAAACATGAAGTTTAGCGCTTCAAGTCGGTAATAAAGCCGTCGATTGCACGTGTTGACCCTTGACACTTGCTAATTAAGTTATGGATCTCTCATAATTATTTTGGCTCTCAACATAGTCTAAAGAAGTTATGGTTGTTTAACAAACTCCATGGAAATGCAACTGCAGCTTTAAAAAGTTATTGAATTTAATAATCGACTCATTTTTATGTAATCTAATATCTAAGTGGCTCTTACCAATTAAAAACTACGTGCATATTGATTCTAAATTAAAAGAAAAAGGGATAATATTTAGGTATCAACCTAATGATAATCCTTTTCTGTTTTCTTTTTTTTGAATTTGAATTTATTGCTAGGTTTTAAAACATTAATTTCTCATGAATTCATCATATTTTATATTAATCAATCTATTGGACGTGTCCCCATAATGACATATGGAATGAAGTCAAAAAATTCCTTATTGCATCAAGCGATAAAAGGAATAATTTCCAGGGGGTCACAAAATTGGGTGCATCTTCTTCTTATATAAGAATGAGTATTTTAGCCTTTGAATAAATAGATAAATGTTGCGTAATTAGAACTCAATATGAAATTAACCTACTCATTTCTATTAAACAGCACTTATTCTTCCATAAGAGATTCATCTAGTAGTTGAGATATTAAAACTAAACTAGTCATTTATAAATGTTCACAATTAAAATTAATATTTATAAATCTTAAATAAGTTTTGGTTTATTTTTTATTCAAATATTTTAATTTTTGATTTAATTTGGTTTGAATTGGTATAGTTATTAAAAAATATAAATAAAATAAATAAAAATTGATCTATTTAGATCTAAATTTTCTAATTTATATGTATTATATTAAAATATATAAACTTATATGTAAAATATATAATTTGCATATAGTATATTTAAGCATAAAGAATTAATATAACATAATTATATATATATATATATATAGTCGATTATTCAAATTTATTTGGTTCAATACAATTTCACCTTAAATTGATATGGATATTGGTTTCAATAATGAAAATTATTCAAAATAAAATCAAATATATTATTCATTTAGTATGATTTGATTCATATTAAGATCAGCATTTATTTTTTATTCGATCTAATTTATTCAAGAGTTGTGCTCACTGTTTATTCTCATAACATTTCATCCAAAAAATTTTCTATTGTCCATTATCCATATGAGAAATCTTCCTAGAAAGGCTGACTGAAAACGGAATTTCAGACATGGAAATAATCTCTTGCATCTAATTGATAGTTTGACCACTATATTGGACTTGCCTCTATGGCATATTATAATGCCAATATTTGGCATAATTTCATGATTTCACCTAGCAAAGGAAATTGAATCACATTGACATTGAGAAGGAAACTTCAACTCATAGTTCCCACAGAATGCAGCAGGTGAAGTTCAAAAAAAAAAGGAGAAAGAAAGATCAACCAAACCAAGAAATGACCTCCCTTTTTCACTTTAAAACCCAAAAACAACTTACAAGATATTTTTAAGGAAAATAAGAAGTAGATTAAATGATGATTATTTTGTCAATGGCAAAGGCCTTGTTAACTCGACTCCATATTCCAAAACAATAATGCTTTCCTGAAATTTAACATTTGATGCCAAATTGCAACTCAGCCGGAAATTTGTCCAAGCAGGCCATTTCCCTTTTTTTGGCACTTCCACTAATAAATTATTGATGAGTGTGAAAGTACCAAAATTACCCCCCTTCTTTTTTTTTTTTTTTTACAGAATACCATCTCGCTTTTGGAAGTACAATTAATTATTTATTAATTACATTAAGTTATCTAAGTAAAATTTCTGAAAATTAAGCTAAAAATTTTAAAAATAACTATCATTTTATTTAATACATAATATGGTTTGAACAAATAATTTATTACTCTATGTGATGAATCCAAACCATTAAAAAAATTTTAGTTTTATTTTTGCTTTTCACTAATATAGTAACATGATAACTTGCAATAGCGAAAACGCAGATGGTCAGCACCGTGTATGGAAGGTATATTTGTCAATAAACCACCAAGAAAATTAGAATATTATAAAGCTTACACGTCAATTAAAAGACTTAAAAGCTAAGTCCTTTTTGCGTAAGTTATATCACTGACCAAAGTTCATATTATTTTATAAACTCAAATCTATATATATATTTGATTTTAATTATATGTATATTAATCTTAAAATGTATGTACATTAAATTTATGTATATTGAAATTCACATATATTAATTTTTAATTATATGTACATTAATTTTTAACTACATATATATCCAAGTCTATGATACAACATGGATCCAAGTCCATGATATACCAATTGATCCGTTATAAATCGGTAATATTATCGGAATCTTATCAATGAAATTTTTTTATTTATAATTTTTTATTAAAAAAGCTAAATATTTTATCGGTCAAGATTCTCGCAAAGAAACTCACTTTTTCACTTGTAAAAGATCAATTTATACAAAGTTAAGGATGCATAGGATTAAGGATGAGTATTTTGCTGACGTTCCGAGTATTTGATTTGGCTCGATTGAATTTCAATAGAATAAGTTATATTGACTCCAATTATATAAGTAAGTTAAATCAAACTTAATAACTAAAACATAAATTGGATTTAGATTGGATATTAGATATTAATATGATCTTATATAAATATGTATAAATATAGATAAGAAAATATGTATATTTTATAAAAATATATAAACATGAGTAAAAAAATTTTAAAAAATCAATTTTTTTAAAAGTTATCTAGATATCTATATTCCGATTCAACTCACTAGGTGACCCAATTTGAGTCATCAGGGATAATGAATTGGATTTTTCTTCTCCTTATCAGGTTGGAGTTGAGTTGTGCATCACAATGTGGATTCTTGAGATGATGTTATAGGAATTATACATTCTGAGCGAAATTTCTCATGAATTTTGGCAAAGGATAAAGCAAGGGGAAAAAGAATCCCATGGTAAAGCACGAAACAACTGCAATATGTGCATTTTGATAAGGAAAATGCTAGGTTTTGTCTGACGTGAGTAGGAATGCAAATGAAAGTAAAATATATAGTTGATCGTTAATAAAAAAATTATGTAAAATTTCTTAAAACTGCACTATTAAATTAAAATTTAAATATTAAAATATGTTTTTACTATTTTATTGTATTCTATTTTTTCTAATTTTTAAAATATTTTTAAGTGTTATTATATATTTTTCAAAAAAATACTGATCAATTGAATTAAATCGATCAAATTAATTTAACTGATTAAATTAAAAATTAGTTAACCGATCAAATTAATCTCTAATTTAATTTAAAAAATAATAGATTTAAAAAAAAAATATTATTGGTTTGCCACGCATGCGGTGCAGTTGGCACTTGGATTGGATGCATGATGTGACACAACAACAAATAATTTCAATTTTAATAATTATTTTAAATTTTTAAATAAACAACCAGTTATAATTGTTCATTGGCAACCCAAATCGTCCTATAATCTTATATAGACATAGCAACCTAATCTTATATAAACTAATACTGGTTGCTCTCTGAAAAACGACACAATACTATTTTTCAATCTTAGATTTACTGGCGTAAATTATAATTAAGTTAGACTTTATTTTATCTTAAAGGGAATTTGTGATCCATACACTAATTAAAGAATGAATTTTAGTTAAAAAAATTACAAAGTTACACGACTTGAAGTATTTTCTTGAATATTATTTGTTCTAAATCTAACAAATAGTAGGTTTTATCTCACGTGAGTAGCAATGCAAATGAAAATAATATATATATATTGTTAATAAAAAAATTATGTATTTTTAAAATTCATTTTGAACATGCAAAATAAAAGAGTATAAATACTGATATATATAAAATTTTATTCAAACATAAATATAAAATGATAAAATTGTCTTTAATTTATGAAAAGAAAAACTCTTAATTTAATTTATGAAAAGAAAAACTCTTAAACACATCATTAAGTATGACTCAGTGCTTGTTTGATAATCACAATTAACCATCCATAGCGTTAACTATCGTTCTCAAGTTTACTTAAAATTTTCTTTAATTAATTTGCATAAAATAATTTGAAAACTCTAAAAAAAATAATAAAAACAAGAGTAGACCTACTATGTGACATTGCAATCCCAGTACGTTTGCAAAACAAGTTCAGTGATAAGACGAGGAGATATCATTAGAGCATATTTAATGGTGTTTTTTAAAATAGAGAGTATATTTTAGATAATAAAATATATTTTAAGAACTTTTTAAATATAAAGAGTAAATAAATTTATTTAAATCTAATAGACTCTTTATATTTCACTCTTTATTTTGTTTAATTTCATAAAAGTATTTAATATTAATTTATTTTATCCCATAAAAACATCTTTGAATATTACGAAAAAAGAGAAAAAAATTTTCAAAAAAGAAAGTTGACAAAAAAAAAAAATTATTGATATATATGAAAAACTGAATTGTATTAATTAAATTTTGTATAAAGAGTGAATTTTGACTATTTTTGTATATAAAGAGTCAAACTCACTCTTTATATTTCACTATTCATTTTGTTTAATTTCATAAAAGCATTTAATGTTAATTTATTTTATCCCATAAAAATATCTTTGAATATTATGAAAAAAGAGAGAAAAAAATTTTCAAAAAAAAAGTTGATAAAAAACAAAATAATAATTATTGATATGTATGAAAAACTGAATTATGTTAATTAAATTTTATATAAAGAGTGAATTTTGACTATTTATATATATAAACAGTAAAACTTATTCTCTAATATATAATTTAAAATAAAAAAGTGAATTAAAATTTTATTTTTTAATTATTTTTTAAAATAAAAAATTTAAATCGAATAAAAAGTGAGTTTGAGACGTGATTACACCTGTAATACCATTAGGCAGCATCATGTCAGCAATATGACTGATTCTTATAATGAGAGCATTGGACCCGAAAGGACCTTCTTTTACAAGGTATGTCTCTGCTTCAAGCGTATAAAATCAATTAATGACTCCACATTCATAGAAAATTAATGGGTGCAATTACTGCGACTTGAAATTAATAAATCAATTGAGTAGTTCAACGACCAAGGCCCGATACCTGACCTCCACGGAAATTTTCAGTGGATAAACTTCTTCCTTCTTATTATTATTAAGAAAAACTCCACTGAAGGAGATAAGCCTTGATTGAATTGAGTTTTGTTGGAATGAATTTCGGGTGGAGTTGCCTATGATAGGTTGATCTGAATTTATTTTAATATTAAAATGAAAAATAAGATAAAATTATGATGTTGAATAATAATAATTTGGTATGAATATCAAATTATAACTATTATTAATGATGTTATAATTTAATATTTATAAAACGTAACTCATAATTAGATTTTTGTAACTAATATTATTTAATTCATATTGAATTATAACTAGTATTAATTATTTTGTAACCCAAAATCTACAAAACATAACTTAGAATTAGATTCTTATAATCAATGCTATTTGATCTATACTAAATTGTAACTAGTATTAATAATTTCACAATCCAAAATCTAAAAAACGTAACTTAGAATTAGATTCTTGTAACAAATACTATTTAATTAATTTGAAATATCACTAAATGCAGTTTAATGTATATAAAAATATAATTATTGATATTTGAAATATAATTTAATACATTATTTTTGTATTAAATCACCATTCTTAAAATTTTCATAGTCAAAATTTTAGTATATTGCATGTCATTTAATATTGTAACCCAACATATATAAGATTTAATTCATCATTAAATTTTTACCACTTTGTGCATTTAAGATGTAACCATTGATAATAATAATTCAATATGAATACCGAATTGTAACTAGTATTAATTATGTTAAGTATATTTTACAAAAAACTTATCATTTTCTTGTAAAGTGAAATGATTTTTTTCACTAAGTTATACACACTTTATATTAAGCAACTATTTAAAAAAAATCTTTAAAGTTTTTTTACAAAGTGAAGTAAATTTTTTCATTAAATTATAGAAAATTTATATTACATAACTATAAAAAATGATAAAATTATCTTTTTTGTAATATAAAATAATTTTTTTATTAAGTAAACTACAATGATATTAACTAACCACTTTATAAGAAAAACCATAAAATTTTTATTTATTTTCTAAAGTAAAAAATTTCTATTAAGTTACTCATATAATAATAATAATAATAATAATAATAATAATAATAATAATAATAATAATAATAATAATAATAATAATAATAATAATAACTACTTTCTAAAATAATTACAAAACTTTTATTTATTTTATAAAGTGAAAGATTTTTTTTCTATTAAGTTATGTTAAGTACACTTTATAGAAAAATAGTGAATTTATCATTTTTTTTTTGTGAAGTGCAATGACCTTTTCCATTAAATACACACCATATATTGAATAACTATTTTGTAAAAAAATTTTAATTTTTTTTTGTTAAATGAAGTAAAATTTTAAGTTATAAACAATTTGCATTAAGTAACTAATTTATGAAAATAATAAAATTATCTTTTTAATATAAAAGAACTTTTTTGCTAAGTAAACTATTACTTTATGAAAAAAATTATAAAGTTTGTAATTTATTTCATGCAGTGAAGAAATTTTTTTATTAAAATACTAAAACATTATGTTACATTACAAAAAATTTATAAAATTATCATTTTATTTGTAAAGTAAAGTATTTTTTCATTAAGTTACTAACACTTTAAGTAGCAATTTTACGGAAAAAATCTATAAATTTAACTTTTTCTTATAAAGTGAAGAAATTTTTTAAGTTATCTATAAAAGAACTTATTATAACAATTTTTTTTTGGCATATTTATGATATTTTCCTAAGTATCACAACATTTATAACAAATGTAGTTATACAATAATTTTTTATATTTATATTTATATTAAATTTTGTAAAACCTGTCATTATATATTGAAGTTCAAATAAATTTTAAATTATTATCCAATATAGTTAAATAAAAGAAAAAACTCATATCTTTAAAGATTGAAAATAAAATTATTACTATATATATGGACATAATTTCTTAGATTAATGTATAACATATTGTATTTCATTTTATGTACATTATTATTATTATTATTATTATTATTCTTTCCTTTTTATCTTTATTTACATAAAAAAAATAGAGATAAAAAAACGAAAGTAATAATTCTTCTATTAAATACAATATAAAACATAAAAATATCTTACTAGTCAAGTAGTGATATAACTATTTTATTAATAAAATTATATTTAACTAATTTTGAATATGAAGTAATTGTTATTTTTCCATTTTTAAAGAATTAAATATTTTTATTAATTGAAATAAAATTTTAAATACTTTATATTTATTTAGTTAATTATCTTAAAATAAATTGTAAGATTAGAAACTTAGAATATAATTGTTTTTAATGATAATGATTTTTTTTTTAAAAAAAAATATGATGAGAAATCTTCAAAAAAATGGTTCTTCATGAACATTAGTTTTCAAATTGTAACTAGTTAGTAATATGTTTAGTTTAGGTGACACTTGTTAGTACTTTATTAATTCAGCATGAGTACAAAATTTATCATATTCTGTACACTAGAAAAAGCCTAAATAATAATAATAATATGAAAAGGTGTAACTTTTGGCGAAAGTTATACCATTTCATAGACATCTTTTGCATAGCTATATACACACGCATTGCTTGCAAAAGAAGTAAAATATATGAAAGTAAGAAAAGAGCAAGAAAATCTCTCTGAATTATATATGAATTGTAAGAAATCGGCTGATAAAAGATAATATATCCCCCTTGTGGTTTATACTTGATTAGATATAGGATATTTAATTAAATTAATTGTAGGATCTTCAAAAGATAAGTGATTCAATCCGTTTTAGTTTTAATCTGCAAAATTATACATTTCGTGTAGAGAAATAGTTGATGAACATCACAAACCAATGGTATTTCGTTTGATCTAGTTGTAGTTTTGAGAAATGAACAAATGGTATTTAGTCTTTTTGCGTGGCAAAACAAATGATATTTTCGCAATTTTAGGTAATTAGTTTTTAATGTTCTAACTATGATATATAGTTTTAAATTTTCAAATATTTAAATCCCAACTTTATTTGCTTTTTTAATCTATATATATATATATATATATATATATATATATATATATATATATATATATATATATATATATATATATATAAA
>CATIWR010517739.1:0-13725 GCA_949677035.1 Omphalea diandra | reverse complement strand
GATATAAACTTATTTTAACAATATAAAATCATGGTGCTTCATTTTTATTGGTTGGAAGTTAAAAGTTTTGCTTTTAGTCCCTCTTCTTCGCTCCTTAAGCACTTTCATCCATCCCCAAATCCCTAGATGCTCCTTATACTTTTAATTAAACTCTAAAACACCATTATTTATGATATTATAACATGCACACAACATAAAATAATTTGCTATGCAACTATACAAACACTACATATATGTTCAAGTGTCCCAAATATAACAGTGCAAGTGTCATTGTCATGCTTCTACAAATCGCATGACTAAATGATCATTTATCTAATGCATATGTTCATATAGGATTTCATATCATTTATGCAATGAATATGTTTATGTGATAATGCCAATGAATATGGATAGGGATGTTACAATTTATTGGGCTTAGTGCACTAAGAATAAGGGTTGAATTGGTGGGAGATTAAGAATTTTAGAGGGAATGTGAGGAGTTAAGAGAATTGAGAAAGAGTATAGAGAAAGAACACAAGGTATTTATAGTGGTTATGGTATTAACAAACCCTACGTCCACTCCCTAATTCTTCATAATTAGGTATTTCACTCAACTTAAAATGGTGTTTCCAAGCTCACACTAAACTTGTACAATGTGTTTTATGACTCACACACAACCCTTACAATTTGTGTTTTAAGTCTCACACAAAACCTCACTCAAGTGTTTTACACAGCTCACACTTTAACCTATGATAAGAGTTTTGATAACTAGGCTAATTCTTAACCCAATTTCAATAGTGTTTAATGCTTACACCAAACAATCAAGAACTCACAATCAAAGAATAAGAAGTTGTGAAGCAAATTAGCAAGAGTTTGGTTACAATAAATGAATTTCTCTTGCATTCATGTCTGTTTAATGGAGTATTTATAGACAATAACCACCAAAGAGATGTTACTCAAAAACTATTCCTAAATCTCTAAGGTAAGTAAGGCAAATTTTGCATTAAATGCCTGTCAAACTGAATTCGTAGTCGAGACTGACATTTCACAGTCGCGATTTTCCAATTTGCATTGGGATGACTGAAATCATGGTAGAGAACCTTATTTTGTGTCTAATGACTAGTCCACGTATCCTTATGCCATTGGTGTTCTAAGAAATATAGTCGTTGTTTTTTACTAACCAACCAAAAGTCGCGGTTGCAATTGATATTCTTCTTAGGCACCACATGTACCAAGAATCCTTCTATTTAGTGAGGTGAAAACACTCTTTTGGATCGCAGTAATGACAGATGCTTTGCCCTCACGAATTTTGATATTTCAATGTGTTGGACTAGGGCAGTTAACCCTAAGTCTTGGGCCTCTTTTGATCTTGATAAAGGGGATTGATCATTTTTAATGTTTCTATTTAGTGTTGTTTTGCAGTTTTTGTGTAAGTCTTTAAGTTAGAAGTTGGATACAAAACTTAATCTTCAAAGAATGTGAAGTAACTTCTAAATCGCGATCGCAATCTAAAATTCATGATCGCGATCCATTAGAAGACTTGCTAGAAGATCAGACAGACGAAATTTCAAAGTCATTCTCGATCGCAATTCATCCAAAGGAAGAACTCTAAAAGTGATAGACGAATTCGCAATGTAAATTTTACCTCAGTCGTGACTGCAAAATTCGAAGTAACCAAGATGCAATCAAGTCCAGAATCACAGCTTGACAAGTGTCCCAGGTTATCGTTGGAAAGTCAAAAATCGTGATGAAAACTTGTCGGTAGCGACCGCGAACCCAAAAGAAGAAGATGAACACTTTTGGCAGAAGAATTCGCATTCAGAGTCGTGCCCTATATAAAATAATTCGCAATCGCTACTTTTGATAGCAGGTGAAAGACAATAGCTATATTTTTTCTGATAAACTAATTAGAAGTTGCCACGTGGACTAGTCGTTAGACACAAATGAGGTTTTTCTTATAGAATTTGAAATTCGCGAATGCGAATGAGTAGTAGCAACCGCAAAACATGACTGTCAAGCATTTAATGTGAAAATCTGTCTAGCACACTTTGATGATTTTGTACTAGTTTTATTGCAACGTCTCTTTGGTGGGTAGAAACTATAAATACCTCACCAAACAAATGTAAATGCAACAGAATTAATAACTTTGTACCCAAACTCTTGCAATTTTGTTACTCACTCTTTTATATTCTTTATGTCATTGTTGGGTGTGAGCATAAACACCATCTGTAATAGGTTATAGTGTGAGCCTGTTAAAACACTAAGAGAGGTTGTTGTGTGAGCCTGTTAAAACACAAGTTGTAAAGGTTATTGTGTAAGCCTAAAAACACAAGTGTATAGGTTGTCGTGTGAGCCTTTAAAACACAAGTATAAAAATTTGGTGTAAGCTTGAAAAATTGGAGAGTGGAATACCCAATTTAGAAGAATTGGAGAGTGGACGTAGGGTCGATTATACCCGAACCACTATAAATCTTGTGTTTCCTCTCATCTCATTTCTCCTCTCTCTTTCCAATTTTAATTTTTATACACCAATTCAACCCTCCCCTCTCTATTCTTGGTGCCTAGGGCCAACACAACGGTTGCCTTGGACACTTGGCGTGATATGGCTATAGACTTGGTTTCCTCCTTTCATTTATGAAATTCACAGGTGTGACTCCGGACGCGAATACTGCTGTGAATCTCTCTATGTGTCTTTCAAGTTTCTCTCGGCTGGATCGCAACTGTGATTTTCTCTGTGAATTCTTATGGCCTAACTTCATCCATCCTTTTTGCAAGATCGCAGTTGCAAATTAGAGGATACTGACCACAAATTTGAATATCTTACCCAAGGTTAGAGATTCAGACTTTTATCCAACTTTCAATGTGAAACTAACTTAGAAAGTACAAAAATAACACCTAAGCAAAATATTAGTACCTTTCAATTTTTATTGTCAAGATCAATAGATACTTTTGACTTAGGTTTGACTAATCTAGTCCAACAATATCATCAAAGAGTTGATTACATGATATATCAGTGGATGATATTCTTTTAAGAACAACTATTCGAAAAGCATTTGATCAATTGAGGGCTATCTATTTTTCTGGTTCTTAACTTTCATGAGTTTTTAATATGCAAAATCGAATTGATCAATTAATTGACCAGTTCAATTGATTCAATCAGTCCGATTCAATTCATTAATAATCATAAATTTAAAATATTAATAAAATAGCTTTAAAAATTTATAAATAAAAATATAATTTATAATAATTAAAATAAAATAATTTTAAAAATCAATTTGAAAGTAACTAGATCAATTAATAGTTCAATTCTCAGTTTAATCAATTTAATCAATAGGTTTGATCTGAATTTGAAAACGTCATTGAAAAAATAATTAAATCTAATCATTTTTTATATGTATCAATAGTTTTTTAGAGATTTTATCTTGAAAAACTTAACATATAAAGTAAATGAAAAAAGATAATCATTTTTTTAAGAACAGTATATACTAATTAAATAAAAAACACAATGAAATATAAAGATAAAACTTAAATTTCAAATTTTAAATTTTTATTAAATCTATTTAAATAAGTAAAGCATCTATTAATTTATAAAAATATTAAATGATATAATTATGCTAACTTCAAACATAAAAAATCACTTATCTCTATCTATATTCTATCCATTTAGAATTGTATACCAATTTAGCACATATATGAAACACAGTTATGACTATGGCTAAACAAGACATCATCTCTTTAAACATCATCAATAAAAGCCACTATATTCTTATTACTTCGTACATGGAAAATTAGAACCAAAACTACTTTTCTAAAGATAGAAGAAGAATAAACAACAATATTTGTAAAGCCTTAGGTAAAAGAGGGTTTGAGAAACTCATAGTGTTTATTTCAAATAGGCAATGTCTATTAGTAAGGGTTTTCTGCCTCTTCATACAAACTAAAGTCTCCTAATATAGGAGGAGAAAAGCAAACACACTTAGCTAGCACACTTATCATACAAATAACTAAAGTATAAAACAAACAAAACATAAAATAGAAACATCATTATTTATTTTACAACTATCCCTCACTTATGGATGGGTTCATGTAAGGGTGACATATTCATATTCTTGTAGTCCGAGTCATCAATGTCAATGGACTTTGTTTTTCATGAGTCTTTATTGCCTTGTGTTTGAGATAGTAATCATACATTTTATATGGGTCATAAGAATCTGGATCAGGTACGTAGTCCTTTGTTGTCAAATCATTTTGTAGACATTAAGGTCTTGATGACTCACTCCATTTGTCACTATCTCTTAGACTTTAGTGTATTCAATTGACAGAGTATCCTAAGAAACATTTTCTATTAGAGAGGGTCATATTTCTTTAGGAATCGTTTTATTTTGTCCACACATGTATCTTTGAAAATCTTTAAATTGCTCATGGTGGTCCAGAGCATCAGTCTATAGAGAAAACTAATTTTTCTTATAGGCATGAACATGCCATAGGATGTAGTGAAGTCCTTGATGCTCCAACTAAGTAAGGACGATGACGAGTATCTACTACCCTTTTGTATTAAGTTGTTTGTGTTTCACAATACTAGTACTTAGCCCAAAATGAGGCGATCCATATGTTCAGAGATTTGAACCATTTTGGGAAAGTAACCATATGAGGATTTTTTCTTGAACCACCTTTAACTTCTAATAAATATAACCATAAATGATAGAGATGAATTTATACAATTATGGTCTATAAATGACAAAAATACCATAGAAAGTTAAAAAGTCTTTCGTCCATGACTATGATCTTTCATTAGTAGTTGATAAGTCTAGAAAAATATAGACCTTAAGAAATCAATATTCTGGATGAAATCCAAGGTTGTCAGGGAATACAAGTCCATAAAACTATATCAATAGGGACTAATAGACAAATAGTTGTTCTTTTGCTATTTGAGAAATTTTTATATAGACGGTAGGAATTTGAACTTTTGGAGGAACTCCAATTTTCAAGTAAGGTTGTGGAGGTGTAGAGGATGAGGTTGAGGATGCATGCAGGTTAGAGGAAAAATCCTTTCTTAGTAGATTAAGGAAATTGGTGGAGGTCTGGATAGCAAATCAAGGAAGAGATTCTTATTCCCTTTTATATGTTCAACTTCAAAGCTATATTTGTTGAACCAAACCTTATAGCAAAGTAGTTGAGGATGTGGCACATTCTTGCCCTTAAATTCAAGCATCTTTGGAAAAGAAGAATAGTTCATAAGAACTATGAACTGATGTCCAATCAAATAGAATTCAAAATTTTTTATGCCATTTTTTACTGCTAAAATTTCTTTGATAGTTGAATGGTAATGGACCTTGGAATCTTTAAATTTTCCACTAACATTTGCATAGATTCTCCTTTGTTTGTCTTTTTCTTCTAGGAGTATTGCACCCTAATAGTAATCACTTGCATCAGTTTGTAGTATTCATTTTCCTGTTGAAGGAATTTGTAGTGGTGCAAATTCTACATCTCAATTTTTAAGATTTCAATAGCTTCTGTCTAATAAGCATTCCGCTTAGGAGGATTCTTTTTGAACATCTATCTTGGTGGACTTGCTTTCTTTGTGAAGTGGGGAATAAAGCTTGATCAACTTAGAGTACTTCCAAAAGGGGAATAAAGCTTGATAAACTTAAAGTACTTCCAAAAGGACTCAAGTTCAAAAACTATTTCCAACCCTATAGAGTACTTCCAAAAGGACTCAAGTTCAAAAACTATTTCCAACCCTATACCACAGTCAACTCATTGTTTATGGCCTAAACACTTTTTGCCAAAATATCTCCAGCCTTCTCAAATATCCAACAAGACGTTCAAACCCATTGTTATGATAGCTACCATACATAATTTTTTTCAAAATATCCAAGCCCATTATGGACCAACCCAGATCTCTTCATCACCTTACCTTTCAAAATGCATGAAGATGTCAACCCAACAAAAGTCACCCATCTAGGAATGAGGCTTGATGATCTAGCCCTACTTTATCAAGAGTGTTCTCAATTACTGGTCCAAGGAATTATAAAAACTGCAAAATCATACTGGGTCTGTCAAGCTTTCTATGTGAATAAAAGATCTAAACAAATTCGTGGGAAAAAATGGTTTGCAATAGATTATCAACCTTTAAATCATTTTTTAAAGGATGATAAGTTCTTTCTTCTTAAGGTTTCCTCATTGTTTGTTCATTTATTGCAGAGAAAATATTTTTCTAAATTTGATCTCAAAATAGGATTTTGGCAATTAGGAAGACCAAAAGATCATCCAAAAGCAACTTTCTACATTCCTAACCGACTTTATCAGTAGACGGTCATGCCATTTGGCCTCAAGGTTGTTCCATCATTATTCCAAAAAGTAATGATAAAGATATATGAGTCTATCTTTCACAGTGCCTTGATTTACATCAATGATGTATTATTTTTCTCAAAGGATAAAAACTCTCACCATATGATCTTATCTCAATTCATGGAGCTAACATAGAAATTTGAAGTCATGTTGTCTTCCACTAAAATGCACGCTGTAAAAGAGGAGATAAAATTTATTGAAATGATGTTTAAAGATTGTTAGTACAAACTGAGACTACACATTAGAGCTGAATTGTTAAAATTTTCAGACAAAATTCTCACTCAAAAGCATATTCAATAATTTTTAGGAATTGCAAATTATTTAAGAGACTTTATTCCTCACTTCACAAAGAAAGCAAGTCCACTAAGACATGTTGAAAAAGAATCCTCCTAAGTGGAATGCTAGTCACACAAAAGTTGTTAAAATCTTAAAAGTTGAGATGTAGAATTTAGCACCACTATATATTCCTTCAACAGGAAAAGAATATTGCAGACTATGCAAGTAATTGCTATTAGGGTGCAGTACTCCTTGAAGAAAAAAACAATCAAAGGGGAATCCTCCTGAGTGGAATGCTAGTCAGACAAAAGCTGTTAAAATCTTAAAAACTGAGACGTAGAATTTGCCACTACTATAAATTCCTTTAGCAGGAAAAAAGAGTGTTGCAGATTGATGCAAGTGATTACTATTAGGCCGCAGTACTCCTTGAAGAAAAAGACAATCAAAGGAGAATTTGTGCATATGCTAGTGGAAAATTCAAAGATTCTGAGGTCCATTACTATTCAACTTTCAAAGAAATTTTAGCAGTAAAAAATAACATAAAAAAATTTGAATTCCATTTGATTGGACATTAGTTTATGATTCTTATAGATTGTTCTTCTTTTTCAAAGATGTTTGAATTCAAGGACAAGAATGTATCATATCCTCAATTGCTTCGTTGAAGGATTAGTGCAACATATATAGTTTTGAAGTTGAACATATAAAAGGGGATAAGATTTTCATCTCTGATTTGCTATTAAACCTCCAACAATTTCCTTAATCCACAAATAAAGGATTTTTTTTCTCTGATCTGCATAACATTCTCAACCTCATCCTCCACACCTCCACAATCTTAGAAGTTCAAATTCTTACCACCCTTACAAAAATTTCTCAAATAGTAAAAGAACAACTGTTTGTCTATCAATCTCTGTTGATAAAAGCTTTATGGACCTGTATTCCTTGACATCCACGAATTTCATCTAGAATATCTATTCCTTAAGGTGTATAATTTTTTAGACTTCTCAATTGCTAATGGAGGAACATGGACATGCCGAAAGAGTTTTTGACTTTTCTATGGTATTTTTATCATTTATATATCATAACTGTAGAAATTCGTCATTATCATTTCTGGTTATATTTATCAGAAGTTCAAAGTGGTTCAAGGAAGAATCCTCCTCTGGTTACTTTCATAGAATGGTTCCAATTTCTGAACATGTGGATCACCTCATCTTGGGCTAAGTACCAGTATTATAAACCACATACAGTTTTATCACAAAAAGGTAGCATATGCTCTTCAACATCCTTACTAAGTATGAGTTTAGAGATTTCACTATGTCTTATGGTCTGCTTTTATATCTACAAGGAAAATTAATTATTTCTCTGAACTGATACTCTAGATCACCATGAACAATTTATAAATTTTTAAAGATATATGTGTGGGCAGAATAAAATAATTCCTAAAAAAAATATGACTTTCTCTAACAAAAGATGTTTATTGAGATATTCTGTCAATTAGTTACTACCAAAGTCTTTTTGAGAGAAAATGTCACCAAAATCTCAATGACTACAAATAATTTAACGGCAAATGACTACATGCCTGATAGGGTGAATTCATTTGTTGGGATTAACGAAGACCTACTATTGATTTTGCAGTCTTTAGCTGTAAATTCCTTCAAAATCTTCCCTTTCCAGTCCAATCTCTTCAATTACAAGAATCTCCTTCCCGATAGAAAAGGTTCTGATCACAGGTTGCAGCCAAGGAGGCATAGGCCACGCAGTGGCCAAGAAATTTGCTGCTAAACACTGCATAGTTGTGGCCACAAGTAGGTCACTGGACAATATGAGAGATCTTGAAGAAGACCACAGATTTGATCTTCAAGAATTGGATGTTTTGACTGAAGAGAGTATTCAGCACACAATGCCTAATGTTCTTGAGAAGTATGGGAGAGTTGATATTTTGGTTAACAATGCTGGGGTTCTATGTGTTGGTCCTCTTGCCGAAGTCCCTTTATCTGCTGTACAGAACACATTTGATACCAATGTTTTTGGTAGTGTTTCTTCTTCTTCTTGTTGTTATTAATTTTATTATATGATTATTATTTTCTACTATTTTATGGTAAATATCATGATGAACCAGATGATTTGTTTACTGTTTTATATGTGATGTAGACTTGCAGAATCCAATTGGATGATATTTGTACATGAACTGGTAGCGGGACATGAGATAATCCAAAAGTTTTGGTTGTCTTGGTTGTGCTTCTTGTTATTTGTATATAATATGAATAATTTTTTAGGCTGAAGTAGCTATTCTGATAATCAGTGGAAATGGTGCTCGATTTAACGTGTGAAATGAATGTTATGATATTTAAGGAAAGTTATGCTTGATATCAATTTTGGCATGCTATTGAAGATTTTTTAAAAAATTATCAGTAGATTTAGAGCGGATGCGTCTTTTTCTCAATTAAGCTGCACTAGTAGCAGCTATTTATTCCCTATTAGCTAGGTCAATCTGATTATTCACTGGAGTTCTTGAAGATTGCTCATATTAGTCAAATCATTCCATTTTCTGTGCTAGGGATTTGTTTTATCTGCTGATCTTTTGGAGGATATCTAATTCTTAGTGATCTCTCAGCAAATGGGACTATGGGGCTTGTCTCTTCATCTTCTATAAATGCTAATATTGGGCAGGTATGGTTGAATTAACGGGCCTCTCCTGTAATACTTTTGTCTATAGTAAGACATATCTGTATTAAGCCAATGATTTAGTACACCACCCACATACTGGTGTTTCAAGGAGAAATCTGTCTTCCCTAGTATTTTCCTTTTCTTTGCATCATATAGAATTGTCTATTTGGAAGCTCAGATCTCTACTTCTTTTGGTTACTTTCCTAAACTTGTCCACTAAGTAGTCTCATGCTTAAATGTTTCATCTCACTGCAATCTGCTAGAAATCTGGTTACTCTTTGATACACTACCAACTCGTTGTGCATCCTCTCATAAGTAGGCCACCAGTAACCCTATAAGATTGTTTGTCATGTTTGGATCTGTGTCTCAGATCCTTGTTATTTATCAATCTATGGTGCCTTTGTTTAAAGTTATAGTTCTGTCTTGATTTTCAATGCTAATCTTTCTTTAGGTTCTGATATATTTGGAAGAATGTCTGGATGGTTAACCACTTTTCTGTTTCTTCTTTTCCAATAGATTTAAGAGAACTATTACTACCTAATTGATTAAGCACTTGGTTTACTGTTGCTGGACTTGCTATGCTACTATTATTCATGTTTAGGTAATATTTTAGTTATGTGCCAATGTAGGTTCCTTGAGGCTAATTCAAGCTGCTGTTCCCCACATGGTATCCAGGAAAAGGGGGAAAATTGAAAATGTTGGAAGTGTTAGTGTCTTGGCTCCTACTCCATGGTCTGGTGTTTACACGGCAACCAAAGCTGCTCTTCATACACTGACAGACACCTTGAAGTTTGTATTTTAACAAATTTGTTTCATACCATCATACAAGCTTAGTTACACCATGGTGTTGCAAATAGTAGCAACCTACCTTTCACAAACCCAAAGATAGATTCACTTGAGGTGTAGCGTTTATGTATGTATTACAGAAAACATGCAGGTAATTAACTTCGCACGTTATTAATTCTTTTGACGTTAATACTAGCATATTTGTTGCCACATAGACCATAGAGATTAAATTATAAAAGTTAACCTCCTTGCTTCACTTAATGCAGTGGACTTGATGACAAATTTTTCATAATTGACTAGAATTTGATACACATTAGTTATGTTTTCCATGACTGCATTATAGTCAGGCATCTAAAACTAACTTTCCTGAACTTCAGATCAGGAAAAAATAAAGTTTAAATTGATTAAAAATGCCATCAAATGTAAGTTTCTTCACCTTATGGTTTAGCTGAGTTTCTGAGCTCAGTTTCTATCAAAATAATATTAGAACTAAAAGTATCCATACAATATCTGGATTTCAATCTTAAGATATATCAACTAATTTAATAATTGTCTCCATTAAATGCAGGTTGGAACTCAAGCCTTTTGGAATTGATGTGATCAATGTTGTTCCAGGTGCTGTTAGATCAAATATAGGAAATTCTGCTATATGACTCTACAACCAGATGCCTGAATGGAAGATGGACAAGCAATTTGAAGCAGCAAAATCAAGGAGAGAGCATATTTTTCACAAAGAACCAAATACACCCCCCTACAGAAGAGTTCGCGAAGAACACTGTAGCTGCTATACTGAAAAATAATCCATACACATGGTTCTTGTCAGGTCATTACTCTACTATTATGTCAATCATGTACTAACTCCCTATTTGCATTAAAGATTTCATTCTTAGGCAACAGTTTAAACTTTAAACCTTTAACCCTATTGGTTTTAGCTGGTTATATTTTGCATTGTCATTGTATAAAAAAGATTTTAAAAAAAGTTATTCAATTGTTGAGACCTGACTAGGTTAGAAGATCATATTTTCCATAAGTAGATTGAACCCTGCAGGGTTTTCTTGTAAGAATTTATGAATAAAAAAACTGATTTAACTGGTGATGGTCTCTGCTTATGCAAAATTAGCTGTGTTGCTTAGACTCGGACGAGTAAGCATCGTGACTTTTTCTTTAGGTCTAAAAATGCACAGGAACAGGAGTAGGATTTTCCAAATGGCAGAATCACCTATTTTTCTCTCCTTAAATAATAGAATTATCATTTAATGGGAATTAAATTAAATGTAAAAATAATATAATACTTTCATTCTTAATCACAAGATATTATATACTTAATGTTTGATATGTAACAGTATAATAGATATATTTAATTTTAATTTTAATATTGTGAAAAATAAATAAAGAAATCGATTCTTAGAGCAAAATGAAGATGAATGTTTTTTTTTTAATAATCATTGTGTTTATGCATTTTTGTTGAATAATTATTGTTGATTGGGAGTTAAATGTAAAAATAATATAATTCTTTCATTCTTAATCACAATATATTGTATATTTAATGTTTGATATATAATAGTATACTAATTTATATTTAATTTTAATTTTAATATTGTGAAAAATAAATAAAGAAATCGATTCTTAGAGCAAAATAGAGAGTTTTTTTTTTTTTTAAAAAAAAAAAATCATTGTGTTTATGCATTTTTGTTGAATTATTTTGTTGATTGGACTCCTAATATTGAATTGAGAAGTGCTATTCTGCTCGCCAGCCAGTCATGTGGTCTGCCTCATCCTACATGCACACTTCAGTGTATTATTGTAATTTCCTTTTTTCTTTTTTTGCCACTTTCCAACTTATTTGCTTTCTCTAATATATTCATGAAAAATAATATAATTAATGTCAATATTTATAAATCAAACTAGGAATGAATCGTCGGACAAATAGATTTTTAGTTTGATCAATTTGATTAGTCTAATTCAATAATCATTTTAAAAAACTTTTATACATGTGGTTTATTAATAAAAATTTAAAATTTTTAATTTTTTTCACAATATCATTCAAACCATACAAAATAACAAATATCATTTAAAATTGATTAAATTTGTATCAATATCCATAATTATTAAATTTAAGTTTTCAAATTAGCTCATAATCATATGGACTCCATAGAATCAATCATCAGCTCCATGCAGCATCAATGTTATTGTGGGCGAATTTGAATCCTTAGTTTTGCCAATTAGAGATATTGATATAAGTTTATCAATTTTAAATGATATCATCTATTATTGCATGAAGTTTAAATAATATCATAAAAAAAATAGAAAAGTTTGAATTTTTTGGCCAACAAACCTCTCTCTCTCTCTCTCTCTCTCTCTCTCTCTCTCTCTCTCTCTATATATATATATATATATATATATATATATATCAAAGAAGATTGTTTATCAGTCGATTTAGTTCAATTCGATTAGCATAATTATCAAATTATCCAAATTATTTTTCATTTCAAATCAAATTGAATCAATTTTATATGAAATCAAATTGAATTAAACCAACTTATTTCATTTTGGTTCAATTTGATTGATCAATTTGAACTTTAAACATAGTTTTTATGGGCTCAATTTTGAGCTTAATTTATGAGACTTTATTTGCTATACTTGTTAGTTTTAATTTTTACTAATTAAAAAATGACTTTATCTTTTTTACTAATTAAAAAATGACTTTATCTTTAAAAAAGAGAAAATTATTTTATAAATTTTAAAAACTTATCCAAATAAAAAAAATAAATTATATAAACACGTATCTATAATATACTTATTATAATCATCCTTGATCAATTAATATCCATCATCAATGAGTGGTAATTGTTGAAGATTGATGGGATTCACCTGATATTTTATTTTTAATATATTTTTATATTAAATAATAAATAGTATAATTATGAAGCATTTTATTTTATAAATTTTATTATAATTATATAATTTAAAAATTAATATTTAAATATATTTAAATATTAGAAAATATTTTTTAAACAATATTTCCTCCAACAAAATTCTTTGAAAGGCAGTTTCTTAAGTAAACTATTCTCCACAAAATAAATAGTAGTGAAACTAGAAATTAATTTTAGGACTATTATAGTTGAGAAAGGAAAATTGAGGTAGAGGGGAAGGAGTTGGGACGAAGTTGTGTTGTTTTAACCTTTTTTTTTTTGAAAAAAAAAAAGTTCAAAACGACACGGTTTAATTTTTAATTTAAGTGAAACGACATTGTATTCCTTCATTTTTTTTCTTATAACTTACATAAAACGGTGTTATTTCACTTAAGTGAAACATCGTTTTGATAATATCTTTTAAAAAAAGAAAGAAAGACTTTTAGGTGGGGGTTTCTTCTTTCAACTCCCCTTCTCTATCTCTTCTTTATGGCAAGGGCTGAGTGCCTCCGTGCTACCTCCTTCATCGGCATTTAACTGACTATCAGAGCGAATTTCAACCTATGTTAATCTCTTAGTTCCGCCACTAAAATAAAAATATTTTCCATAAAATAAAAGAGGCCTAAAAGGCACGGGCAGGGGCCTTGAAAAAATATGTTGTGGTGGTTGCCTAATGTAGAAAATCCTTTTATATCTAAAGTAAAAATAAATAAATCTCTCTCTCTCTCTCTCTCTCACACACACACACACACACACA
>CATIWR010517735.1:0-12012 GCA_949677035.1 Omphalea diandra | reverse complement strand
ACACCATTATTTATGATACTATAACATGCACACAACATAAGATAATTTTCCATGCAACTATGCAAACATTACATATATGTTCAAGTGCCCTAAATGTAACGGTGTAAGTGTCATCGTTTTATTTCTCCAATTCATATGTCTAAAAAAAATCATTTACCCAATGTATATTTTCAAATATAACATAATTAAAATGCATATGATGTGGGTTGAGGGTGTTACATAGAAGATGGGTAAAAGAAAAAGGGAAGGTGGATAAAAAAGAAGAGCTAATCAAGGAAGACTACCCAAAGGAGGAAGGTGATCGTTATGTTCCTTCTTAACCTTTTGTACTTCCTATACCTTTTCCATTAAGATTAAAGAAGTATATGGAGTACACAGAGCTCATTGAGGAATGCAAATCACAAGAAAAGCCATCCATGAAGGAGGATGATGTTTAAGCATTGATGAAAGAGAATAGCATGAGCATGAAGTTTGTTAACAAAAGGGAGAAAGTTTGGAGCCTGAAAATTTTAAATTGGTAAAAGATGAAGAGATTCTTATTGTCAAAGCATACGAGGTAACATTTCCACTTTTGAGCCATATGATACTAACTCATCTTTTTTCTCTCTTATTGATCAATTAGACCCATTGCCTTGTCTTTATGATCATGCATATTTTAGAGAACAAAATATCTCATATGTTATAATCTTTAATGACATAAACCAAGAAACAGAAATGAGGTCAAAATAAAGAAATATGCATTTAGAATGGGTCATCATTAATTTAAGGGATTGGAGTTCAATGAATTACATGCATCCAATCTTAATAAAGGACAATCAAAAACCCAAGGTAAAGCTTAAATAACCACTCTTAGAGGTTAAGCTAAGGACCTTAAATTAGCATTTTTTTTCTTTTTATTTTTATGTGTCTTTTAGCTTAATGTTTTGTGTTCCTAACTTGTTTTCGTATGCTTGATGACGAATTTTGTTTCTTTTTCCTTAATTAAGGTAATCCTTCTTTACCCTTCATCTCGCTTTTATATTCATTGCATCATTAAGGACAATGATGAATTTAAGTTTAAGGTAATTAGGGATTTCATGTGCTTAATTTGTGCTTTGAATGTTAAAATTTGATAATTTAGATTATTATGGAATTGTTTTGAGGTCTAAAGGTGAATAATCAATGACTAAATTTATAACCACTTATTTGAATTAATTGAGTTGAATTCGCTTATGATAATGATTTGATCTTGGTTAATATGTTTGATTTATAGTTAATTATCACAATAGAACAATTTGAGCACACTTTACCAAAATATGTATTTTTAAATTGAAATTGATAATTATGCATGACTTAAGTGAGCGGACACTCCTGCACATGTTAGAACTTGCTAGATCAGCTTTTGAGGCAAAATCTTAGAACTTGGTAACTTTAAGGAAATGATTAAGGCATTCCTTGATTGCTTTGATATTCCTCATCCATACCTTTCAATGCATTATACTTTGTTACCCCTTTAAGACTTAGCATATACTCATTTGTGAGTATAATTAGCATTTTCTTTCTTTAACCCATAACCCTCATTATAACCATATGGCCTATATGATCCCTTATCAAGAGAGCAAAATTAGGATATGGTTATATGATGATGTCTTGTGTGTTGGGTCATTCATGTGCATATGTGCATATTTGAAAATTTTACAAAAAGGGTTCATTCATTGTTATATGTTACACCATAATGTAAAATTCCAGTTTAGGGGTGGCATATCTGATATTTTGCACTTATATATACATCATTTGAAAAAAAAAAAAAAAGAAAAGAAGAAAAGAGAAGATGATGAGATGAGAAGAAAAAGAAAGAAAAGATGAGATCAAACCACCAAGGGAAAAACAAAAAGGGTAGCATAGATGCCTTATGAGTTTGGGCAATGCACATAAAGTGTTTCATCATACTTCACATAATTAGTATAACTAATATCTTAACAAATTTCTCTTCCTTAGGACTTGACCACTTCTTGAAAGCTTTACTTATAGCCTTACATTACAAGCCTAAAGACCTTATGATCCTTAGGGTGCTAAGATCTACATTAGTAAAGAAAGGTGATATAGTTTTGCCTATGGTCATGCGTGACTTCTAAGAAGTTAAAGTTGAATCTTATTTAAGTTGTGTGATTAGAAGTTGAAATTTTGAATAAACTTTGTTGTCAAGACACACATACTCTATTGTGTAAATTGATAATAAATAAAGCATGTTAATTAGGAACTGATTATTGTTGTAAGCCTATTTGCTTTATTAATGTTAAACTTCTCCTTAATACCATGGAACTTGTTCTTAATCATTTGAGTTATTAGATTTTATTAGAAATTATTCTTACTTGAGGACAAGCGAGAGTTAAAATTTCAGGAAATTTATTTTGTATATAATTTACATATATTTCATAGCTAATTCATTTTTAAATATTAATGATATTATGTTAATTTTGTATATGAAATGGAATAAGGGAAGTAAATTTATGATTTTTGGGGTTAAAAACGAGAAAAGTGACCAAAGAAGAAGAAAAGGCAACCCATGTTCTAGTTTTAAGCACTATTTGGTATATTAAGAATATCTCCCTCTACAGAGCCATAAATGAAGTGATTCAAAAGCAATTGGAAAGTCAAGACATAGGGCTACAATTTATGTTTTATACTTGAGCTAATTTGGTTATCTTCTAGGTCAAACATTAATTATAATGCCAAGAAGCAAGTAAATCAAAATAATTAAACATGGCCATATGCATGGTCATGCATCTGTAAGGTAGGAGATCAAGTCGGGCAAAATCACTAGATATAGCCATGCTTATACCCATGCCTATTTTGCTACAAGCTAATTACAAATTAGCATGGCCATGCATATGGTCATGTAACTTAAACGCAAATTAACTTTTTTGAAGGTTTTCCTTCCTATTATTGGATTCCAACTTTCCTAACTAGAAAACTTGACTAAAGCCTTATTTAAGGAGGCACGAAAGCATAAGATGGGGAAAACACTTATATAGGGCATCAAATAATCATCTGAAAAGTGAAGAATTCAATCAAGCAAGGGTTTAGGAGCAAAGAGGTAATCATTCAATAGCTTAAAGAATTAAAGTCCATGGCTTCGAATAACATTAGTTTGATTGTTTCTTCTTTTCTTTCTTCTATTATAAGTTAACTAACTTTACACTAGGATTGTAAATGGAACTTATGTGATCATATTGGTTTTCTTCAATCTAAGTCTTTTAGATTTAATTCATTTTTTGTGTTAGTGATTGTTAAGTGCTCATGTTTGATTAACTAGCCATTAATCATCTTAGTTCCATGAATTGACAATGGAGACATGTTTTTCATAGAATATATCCTTTAATAATTCCTCATTTTGTTATTTAGTTGAGGAACCAACAAACCATTAGTATCCATTGAGTCTTGCTTTGTGAGGCAATTGCATGATGTCTAGCTTTTAAATTGAGGAACCTTAGCTGAACATGCTCTTATAAGTTAATTTTTACTCGAGAGAGATTAATTGATCACCATAGTTACTCAATAGTAGCACTTTATGAATGGAACAATTAGATAAGGATTAGGAACCCATTAGAAAGTCACCAGAAGTTAAGTCCCTAGCTAACATATTATATTGATTGTCTTTTTTGCAAATACTTTGTTTATATTTTACTTAGTTTTAATTGTTAGTTTAAATCTTATTTTATATTTGATTATTGGATAATACAAGGAACAAAATGCTTAGTACTTAATCCTGATCCTTGTGGGAATGATATTCGTACTCTTATACATTTTATTACTTGATAACATGTGCACTTGTAGCTCAAAGGGTTATTTATATAGCACTAACCCATCACTAAGACCTAAGTATTCTTTATTTAATTCCCACTCATCTGTTACTTAGGAGACAATCAATAATGAATCTCTAAACAGTTCTATGATTTGAACCCTCATTTAGATAAAAAGTTATAGTCCAAATGCATAAGCTTCGTACTTAGCCATGTTGGTTACTACAAATTAAAGCTTTATAGCCATACAAATGAGCTCCACTTTTGGTGAAATCATAATCACTTTGATGTTTGTTACCTTTTTGTTCACCACCCAATTGAGATACATTCTCCAACTTAGTGGCTTGATTACGCTTAATCCTTTATTAGAAAAATGAGGAAGTTCCAATTCTCCCTTTTCAAGAGGTTATTATGCCAAATATTCTATGACTACTAATCCTTTAATCACCTTCCTAATCACATACATGATATCAAACTTAGTCAGCAGTATCAACCATTTAGCCAATCTTCCAATCAGAGTAGGGGCCTTGTGCAGGTATTTGATCAGGTCCACCTTCAAGACTACCTCTACAAAGTATGATTAGAAGTAGTATCGTAACTTTCTTATGGCCCATACTAAAGCTAAACATGTTTATTCCACTTGATTATACTTCTCTTCAGACAAAAGCTTCTTATTGAGGCAAGGCATGGCATGTTCATTTCTTGCCTAATATTTTTTATTTAACATCGTACCCACGACATTTTTCTCTATTATCAGATACAAGATCAATGGCCTTCCTAGTTTTGAGGGTTTTAGCACTAATAGGTTGGTTAAATAATCATTTATCCTTTCATAGGCTTTTTGGTACTATTCATCCCACTTAATTGGTTGGTTCTTTCTTAATAACCTAAATATTGGTTTGTAATAGAGGTATGTATTATTATGAACTTGTTGATATATTGCAAGTGACCTAAGAAACCTTAAAGTTCCTTCTCTATCTTAAAGGTAGGTATGTCTTGAGTAGCCTTTTCCTTATATGAATCAACTTTAATAGTTTTATCGCTTGTTGGAGATGACCCTGAACACACACTTCTTAGAGTTCAACCTCAAGTTATATTAGTCAACCCACTTAAAAAAATTCTTTAGGGCTTCAAAATGCCCTTCCCTCATCTTAGACTTCACCATCATGTCATCCATATATACCTTTATTTCTTTATGGATTAAGTCATAAAATAAAGTTGTCACCATCTATTAAACATTGCCCCCATATTCTTCAACCCAAATGACATTACCTTATAGTAATATGTTCTCCATTTCATAATGAAAGTCATTTTCACTTTGTTTGTGATAGCCATGAGGATTTTATTGTAGCTAGAAAACCTAACCATAAATGAGTACATAATGCATGTCATAGTACTATCTGCTAACACATCGATATAGGGCAACAATAAGTCATTTTTCAGATAAGCCTTTCCATACACATCATTACTCTCCCATCTTTCTTCAGTACCAAGACTATGTTAGCCAGCTATTCTAGGTAGTTCATTATTTCTAGAAATTTGGCATTCAGTTGCTTCACCACTTCTTTTTTAACTAGCTAAGCCCATTTTGGCCTCATCCTTCAAAATTTCTATTTTACTAGCCTTATATGTAGGTAGATCAAGATTCAATGGTTTGCAATTCTTTTGTCAACCCCCAGCATATCCTCATACGTCTAAGTAAGGACCTTTTAGTACTTCCTAAGCAGTTATTCAAATTTCCTCTTGTCCTTGAATATGACACATTGGCAATGAGCAAGATTTTTGGATTTTCTTATGTGTTAATATTAAATGTAGTGGTATGCACAAAATTAATATTAAATATGCTTATGAAATGATACATGCTATGGATACTACCATTAGGAAACATATCACACAGGTAAACAAATTCATCATTCTGATGCTACCATTAAGAAACATATCACACAAGTAAGCAAATTCATCATTCATTGCCTTAAACTTAAAAAGAAATACATCATCAACTTAAAAAAGACTAGAAATAAGAACATCAATAGTATCAAGAAAAATAACTTTTTCAGGCAGAATGGCAGGAGCTTCTTCTACTAATGTCTTCTCTCTTTCGACCTTTCCCTCTTTACCAATTATAGCATTAAGATCGTCACCATATTTAGAATCTTTTGATTTCTCTTCTTATATACTATGCACAACCTTTACTACCTCTTTAAAGTATCATTTCATCAAGTTATCCCCTAACTCAATCTTCATAAAGCTCTCTTAAAGGGTCACCCCATTTAGCTCGTCTTGATCTTGTGCCTCTCATTATCACTCATGTCCTCGATGGAACTCACAACCATGTTCTTAATATCTACTATAGTTAATCCAGTATATGGACACTCAGTAAACTTACAGAACTCGATGTATCAAGGAGTATCGCTTTTCCTATTCCTCTGAGAGCTTATTCCTATCATTCCAAATCTATTCAATTTAAGGGCTATAAAAGACTACAAATTGACATGATTATTGGCAATCCTCTATTCTTACAACTATTTACCTATTTTTCTCCCTTTTCTTCTTCTCACCCTCCTCCTTTGATGAATCACGATAATTATGATAGCCTACTTCACTGACATCTATATGGAAAAAGGCCTTCTCAAGTTCAACTATGCCATCGCTTAATAACTTCTCTTTCTTAATAGCCTCTTATTATCCTTTCTAGTGACTTCCCATTCCTTCATAAAGAAATCAAACAATGACCCACACAAAGATCCCTTACTTCTATTTTTTACCCTTTTATTGGATTAGATGGAGATGGGGCAACCTAAAAGGGGGGTGAATTGGGTTGTAAATAAAAACACAAACAAAAAATATGAAAACAATTAACATAAATCAACACAAAATTTTATAGTGGTTTGACAATGCCCTTACTCTACTCCTTAAGCTTTCACTTAATCCTTTTCTATTCTTTTTCCAAACTTAAGGAAAACCTTCACTTTTCAGGCTAAGGAAGAACCTTCCCTTTTCCAAGCTGAAGGACAACCTTTATAATTACTCTCTTTTAACAAGGAAAAATAAATCCAAACTAACCTTTAGTATTATCTAAGGTACAATACCAACCTTGTAACTATTAGTAAAGATAGATCTAAGTAGTGTTAATGCCTCTCAAATTAGGCAGCAATTACACTTTTAGTGCTCAAGAAACCTACTCTTAAAGAGTTACAAAAATAATCCTTACACTACCCAAAACAAAGCAACACTAAAAGGTTTCCACAAAAAAAATTTTTAGATGTTCTCTAGTTATTTATAAGTGTTCTCCAAAGTTTTTCTGACATTTTTATGGTCTTTAAAAATGTTCCTTAAATGGCCAAAAGTCAAACTAGCCATTGAAATAGTTAATGTTAAGTTTAACAACTTTTCTATAAAACTAGCCATTAGAAGTGATAATGTCCATTGATTCTCAACAATGCCTATTGGTCTTGTAACAAATACTTCCAACGTCTGTTGTTAATTTCTCAATACTTATTAAAGATTTGTTCAATGCCTATTGTAAAGTTCACAATGCTTGTTGGATGCTCTAGAACACTTTGGGCATCTATAGCATTAGCTCAATGCTCGTTCTACGTTTCTCAAAGCCTATTGGAGTATGAGCAACCCCTATTGTTAATTTCCTAAAAAGTATGAGCTTAGTGCTCTATTTTTCAAAATCTGTAAAAATTCTTCAACTAATGTTCAAGAATTCATAATACCCATTAGACTCATCTCAATATTAATTGATTATTTGAGTGTACCTTGTTAGAAGGTTCAAAAGGTATAACACAAACTAAAGCATTTGTCCAACACTTGTTATGAATATGCTGGGTCCAAATAAATACTTGTTGTGAAACCTCAATGCATGTGGTGAGATCCATAGTGTATAGCTCATGTCTGAGCATTTATCAAACACCAATTGTGATATTCCAATGCCTATTGGGATTTGTTCAATGCCCGTTAAATTCATTCTCTCGTTTTGCCATTTATCGAGTCTATTCATAGCATGCAAAAATACTAAATTATAATTATTAGAACTTCTCAAGGTTTTGTCATTGTTTTGTGATCATTTAAAGTAGAGGAGCAAGACTATTGATTTGCAGTTACATGTTCCCTAAACATTCTCCCATTGACACAACACCTTCACCATAATAGCCCAATCCTTTCCTCATAGTCTGAGTAGGAATCTCTGGAAACTCTTACATATTGATAGAATTTTACCCTTTCCCCCTTTCCCCTGATTGGACAGAAAGTTTATGTTCTTCATAATACTCATCACCTTAAGATCAACCCAATTGTTAGTGACTCTTACAACCCAGAACCCTTTAAGGTTCAGAACAACTACACTTTAGTGCTGTCACAATCTCCTTAACCTTTACATAGATGGTCACAATATTGACTTTATAAGGAATCTTAACTTTTTAATAAATAATGGAAGGTACACCACCTAGTGGATAATACCATGGTCTTCCCAATAAAAGTGAGAAAGTGATAGAAATGTCCAAGATCGTAAACTCCATCATTGTTTCTATGATGCCCATTTTCACTAGGGTTTTGAACACACCAGAAGTTGTCCTCTTACATCATCATAATCCTGAATGATACTATCAAAATCTTCTAAATCTTTCTCAAACAATCCAAACTTGTGTAGCAACTTCAAGGGGCATATGTTAATCCTGAACCTATCATTAACCATCACACATTAAGTGTGTTTCCCTTTCACCTTGACCCTAATGAATAAAGACAAATTGTGATCTCTCCCCTCTAGCAGCAAGTCTTCATTCGAAAAGGTGATGTTTCTTTTATAGGTGACTGGAACAATAACATCTTTTAGAGTGGCTTCACTAGAAATGATCAGGCTAGATAGAGCTTCAACCATAGCTTTCTTATGCTCTGAAGAAATAATGAGCAATTCCCACACACTAATATGAGAGAGCATCTTCTTAAGTTATTTTGTAATAGGGTTGTCATTCTCCTTTTCTTTCATAACAAGTATGTCTAGCTTCTTCTCAAATTTTGGTTCCTTAGGAGCCTCCCTATTTGGGTAATATTTTTCACTTCGAGTTAAATGGCTCACTTGCTCCCCTTCATTTTTCCATTTCTTTCCTTCCATAGCTTTATCATCCTTTTCACTCTTGCCTCATTTGTTTCCTCATCTAAACTTTTCCATAGGTTAATAGTGTAAGCCACAACAATAAGATCTTTTAGTAGTTCTTCAAAAGTAGCCATAACAACCTCTTTAGGCACCCAAAATCTATTATAAATGTTTCTTAATGAATCTTCAATAGCGATCATGACTCCCGCCTGACATGCAATTAATGCTGAATCTACCTAGCATGTCTTGAAGATTTGATGAGCTTCATAGTCTAACATCTCTTTAATGGGTATGAGTTATAAATACTCCACTATATAAATGTAAAAGCAAGAGAATTCATTAACTTGTAACCAAACTTTTGCAAATTTGCTACTCATTCTTTCAATTCTTCTTTATGCTTTAAGTGATTGTTTGGTCTAAGCATTAAACACCAATTGTAAAAGGTTTTAATGTGAGCCTGTGAAAACACTTGAGAGAGGTTTTAGTGTGAGCCTTAGAAAACACTTGTAAAAGAGGTTATTATGTGAACCTTGAAAAAAAAAAGTGTAAAAGTTAGATGTGAGCTCGGAAACACCGTTTTGAGTGAGTGAAACACCCAATTGTAGAGAATTAGAGCGGACATAGGATTGGTTAATACCCGAACCATTATAAATCTTTGTGTCTCTTTTCTACTCTATCTTTATCCTTCACTTTAATTTTCATTTAAACACCAATTCAACCCCCCCTACTTAGTGCCTAGGGCTAACAAGTGCTATTAGAGTCTAGTTTCACAAACAAGCCTTAATTAGGTGAGCAAAGATCATGGCACAAGGGGGAATCCACTCACACCTCATGCCCTACTTTGATGGATCCAACTATACTCATTAGAAGTATAGGATGGAGATTTATCTTGATACAGATGTAATGGACCTTTAGGATGTAGTTGTCAAAGAATGGAAGCCACCCACTAAAGTAGTGGATGGAATTGAAGAACTCATTCCAAGGGAAGATTGGGTTGAAGCCCATAGGAGGTCAAATGGCAAGAACAATAGGGTAATGATTATTCTTCTAAGCTCTCTCTCAAGGGAAGAGAATGGAAGAGTGAGACATTGCCAAACAACTCATGCCATTTGGAAGACTCTTGAAAACTATCATAAGGGCACAACACTTGTTAAATCAAATAGATTGGAGATGTACATGATGGAATGGGAACTCTTCATGATGAAAGACCATGAAAGCATCGCTAAAATGGAAAATAAACTTTTATCCATCGTCACAAACATAAAGAAATTTAAAAGGACTTTCATCAACTATGAGGTAAACATGAAAATTCTTAAAACTCTTCCATTAGATAAGTTTGGTGCAAGAGTGTGAAGTATTCAAGAGTCCAATCCAAAGATTGGAAAGGTTCCTATGGATGTGTTGATAGGCAAAATCTTAACTCATGAGTTAGCCTTATAAAAGGATGAGCAAATGAAGAAATTAAGGGGCCAAGGAGAAAAATCAGAAAAAGAAAGAAGAACCTTAGCACTCAAATCCTTAACCAATGTGAAGGAGGTAGAAACTACCTATAGTGATAAAGAGAGTAACAAAGAAGAAGAAGAGCTAGCAATGCTCTTAAAAAGGACTAGGGAGTTAATTAGAAGAAGAAAAGATAGAAGAAGCTTCAAGAAGACAACACCTAATCCTAGAGAGAGATCTAATGAAGTCACTTGCTACTAGTGAAGCAAGCAAGGCCACATCAAATATGATTGTCCTAAGATAAAGAAGAAGAAAAAGAAGAGAAGGGACAAGGAGAAAAAGAAAGTTTCTCAGCCACTTGGGATAATAGATCAAGTGAATATAAAAAAAAATGAGAAGTTACCAACATTTGCTTTATGGAACAAGAAGACTCTCTAAATAAGTAAGTACTTCATTCCACTCTTATTCAGATTTTAATGATTTTGATGAGATAGATGAAGAGCTTTTAGAGGCTCTTACTACAAGATGTGACAAACACAAGTCACAAATGAAGTCTTAGAAGAAAAAATGTCTAAAATTAGAGGAGGATTATAAATCCCTCAATGATCTTGTAAGCGAATTGAGAGCATCAAATGATGAGCTCAAAAAATCTATGGAAAATCTTTCCAAATCATCTTCATCATTAGCTTCATTAAGAAAAGAGAATGACTCCCTAAAAGAAGAAGTCATTGAGCTTAAAAGCTCTATATGTAAATTTCATAAGGGTAAGGAAGTCTTGGATACCCTAATAGTATCACAAAGGCCACCCTTAATTAGACATGGTTTAGGCTTTAATGGAGCCTTCTCATCTACTTCATCAGTTATTACATTTGTTAGACCAACAACACTTCAAACCATAAGTGTTAAGGTCATGAGGAAGAAAAGTGTTATAAGCACTAAATTCCCAATGCCTAAAAGCAAAGGGAAAGCATGAAATGGCTCAAGGTCTACTTCAATAAAGGCCAATCATATTTACATGTATAACAAGAAACATGATCACACACACAAACACAAACAATTCTCTACTATTTCTCATCACTCATGCACTTACATAACAAAAGTATGAAAAGGCCTCCTATTTATACTAAGGTTGTGCATAGGAGAAAGACTCATAAGTTTAAACTCTAATGCCACTATTGCATGAAAGTTGGGCATATTAATATTCATTGTTTTAATAGGAAGGCTCGCCTTAAACTAGAGAGCACTTCAACTCCTAACCTACTGGGACCCAAGTATGCTTGGGTATCTAAGAAAAAATGATTTACATTTATTGTGTAGGAAAGTGTGGCAACTACCAATAAATCAAGCAATTGACTTGTGGATAGTGGATATTCTAAGCATATGACAAGAAATAGAAAGCTATTCATGGCATTGAAGGAAAAAGAAGGTAAAAATGTCACATTTGGAAACAATGCCATCGGTAAGGTAATTGGCATTGGAACCGTTAGTAAGAATGGTTGTTCTTTGATTGAAAATGTTTTATTAGTTAATGGCTTACAACATAATTTGTTGAGTGTAAGTCAATTGTGTAACAAAGGTAATAAAGTCACCTTTGATCTTAGGGAATGTTGAGTGACCATATTAGTGGATGATGAGGTTATTTTCAAGGGTGAAAGGAAAGGCAATACCTACTCAATTGACTTAGACAAATTG
>CATIWR010517697.1:0-27835 GCA_949677035.1 Omphalea diandra | reverse complement strand
TCAGATTTTTGAGGGACACTCCCACTATGTGATGCAAGTGACATTTAATCCAAAAGACACAAATACTTTTGCAAGTGCATCCCTCGATCGCACCATAAAGGTATAAAGGTTGTTTTCTGTTGGTAATATTTTGGAATGCATGTTGTCCATCATCTGGCATTGTTATTGTCATTTCCCCTCTGGTAGATTTGGAATCTTGGCTCCCCCGACCCAAATTTTACCCTGGATGCCCATCAGAAAGGTGTAAATTGTGTTGATTACTTTACTGGTGGTGATAAACCTTATCTGATCACAGGTTCTGATGATCACACTGCTAAGGTCTGGTTTCACCTTCTTATCTCTTTAGTTATATGATGATATTTTGATTGTACATAGATGCTTTTGATCTTGGAATATCAATAAAGTAGTTCCTGTTTGAACAGGTGTGGGACTATCAAACAAAAAGTTGCGTCCAGACGCTAGAAGGCCACACTCACAATGTCTCTGCGGTATGTTTTCATCCTGAACTTCCTATAATAATCACAGGTTCTGAGGATGGGACTGTTCGCATATGGCATTCAACAACTTACAGGTAATCATATATCTGCACATGTATTAGTTTTTGTGGTTTATGCATCCATGGACTGAGCTTGGTAGTTGCACCTTTTGTTTGTTTTAAAATGAAGCCAGTATTTGAAGTTCTATGTTTATAAGTTCAATTCCAGGAGCCATTTTTTTTTTTACTAGTACTATCTTTATCTCAAAAATGTTGTCACCATCCATTTTTCACATTGTTTAAGAAAAAGTATTAAATGTTTTGCCAACTAATCGTTGTAGTATATTTTCTCATTTATACCCTCAATTATATTTAATAAGGAAACAAATATGCTTTTTTAATTTTAGTAATTAATGTGGGTAAATTATGAAGATTGCTTATAAATATTTTTTATTTAATAAAAGTGGACATGTATTTTGGGGCATCTAAAAAAGAAATAGTGAACAATTTTTTTGGGAAGGAGGGAGTAAAATTTTATTGGAATTTAAACTACGATTTTGCTCTAAGTGTCTACAGCGTACTAAAAGGCTAATCGGAGTGTGGTTTTTCCAAGTACTAATTAAGGACTCTAGTCTAGTTATATGGTTTTGATTTACCTTCTTCTTTCTTTCTATTTCATGTAAACCTCTCTTTTTGTTGAATATTTGGACTAAGTAGTTGAAATATGGAGTTTTGTGTACCTTCAAATTTCTGATCTTGAGATATGTTTCATTGACTTGCAGGCTTGAGAACACTCTTAATTATGGTCTTGAAAGAGTTTGGGCTGTTGGCTACATGAAAGGCTCACGGCGGTAGGTGTCTTGCAGATAGTAATGGTTTTTTACTAGTAATCGAACTTCCTAAGTCATCCCCCCTTCCCCTTCGTTTAATACAAACCCATATTTTTGTGCAAGTTTGTGGATGGTCCAATCTATAGAAATGGTACGATATCTTTTGAAGAGTATCTTTGCATTTGTTTTCTATGAATAACTTGTAAATCTTGCTGTGCAGTATTGTGATTGGCTATGATGAAGGAACTATTATGGTCAAAATTGGTCGAGAAGAACCTGTGGCGAGCATGGATACCAGCGGAAAGATTATATGGGCCAAGCACAATGAAATTCAAACTGTGAACATTAAGAGCGTGGGAGCTGATTTTGAGGTCTAAACTTTGCTAAAGCATATTTCCCATGTTGCTACTTGACATTAAACCTTGAAATGGAAAGTTCTGTTGCAAATGATCTCAGTATAAATTATTTTGTTCCTGTGCTTTAGGTCACTGATGGAGAAAGATTGCCTTTGGCTGTCAAGGAATTGGGGACATGTGATCTTTATCCACAAGTGAGTGAGCCTTTTTGTGCTCTCATTTCATGAAAATTTTATTTTTGCATAAGCCTTCTTCATTCATAATGCTTTCACAATGATTGAGGCTATGTCCTTTAAATGCCTTTATAGTTTTTTTGTTCATTCCAATGGGTTTGAAGGCAACTTATTTGCATATAGGACCTTACTTCAGATGAGTTATATTTGCTATGTTTAGATCCTCCAATTTGTGTTTCCTTCTTTGGGAGGAAAAGGGCCGTGGCATGGCCGCAACTTATTCTAGATATATGTGTATCATGTTTAGTTCCCTTGGATGCATTTCTTCTTCCCCATTGATGAGACTATTCGGCGTAAGTTTTTAGTATATGTATTTTAATTTAGGTAGTATGGGGGAGCTATAAATGTCCATGAATCCATATTATCCATAATCGATTGAATGCATCATCACTGAAACTGTTTGTTGTGCTTTGTTTGAGTTTATTTGAGTTGCACGTTGGATTTACCAATGATGGCTATTCTTTTCAGAAGAGTGATAGAGTATCAGAATTAGGGTATATATTAATTTGTAGAGGTAGGAAAGTGGAGCTGCATTACAGATAGCATAGTGTTAAAAGAGCACAAAATGATACAATGTGGAAACTATTGCCAGATAACTCATGGGTGTTTATTCATTGCAAAGTAAACCAGCAAACTATAGAATGATATCTTTTTAACACATGATGTTTTATTGTCTAACCCATCTGTGTGTGTTCATATGGTTGAATGGGTGACTTATGTTTGTTTCACTTTTTTGCCAGAGTTTAAAGCACAATCCAAATGGGAGATTTGTTGTTGTCTGTGGAGATGGTGAGTACATCATATATACAGCTTTAGCATGGAGAAACAGATCATTTGGTTCAGCATTGGAATTTGTTTGGTCATCGGATGGTGAATATGCTGTTAGAGAAAGTACATCAAAGATTAAAATTTTCAGTAAAAATTTCCAGGTTTGTAATAATTCTTATAATCTATTTTTTGTGGTCCTTTTTATTTGGAAGATGCAGAAAGCAATATGTTTCTTGGAAAAGTGCATAACCCATATTTGTTATTCAACCTGTGTGACAGGAAAAGAGAAGTGTGCGACCTACATTTTCTGCTGAGCGCATTTTTGGAGGAGCTTTGTTAGCAATGTGTGCAAATGACTTCATTTGCTTTTATGATTGGGCTGAATGCAGGTTGATTAGGCGAATTGATGTGACTGTGAAAGTGAGGACAAAAGTTATTTGGTATCTTAAATTTTTTTTTTTCATCTAAAATACTGAGACAAATGGATTTTTTTACTTGTTTTCAAACATATCAGAATCTTTATTGGGCTGATAGTGGTGATATGGTGGCGATTGCTAGTGATACGTCATTCTACATCCTCAAATACAATGTGAGGTTCCTTCATTTTGGATTTACTGATTGTTCTTGTTCTCAAATATAGTCTTAATTGAATGCATGCATATAAAACTGAAGTTGATTTATTGTTGCAGGGTGACATGGTGTCATCTTATTTGGATAGTGGAAGACCTGTGGATGAACAAGGAGTTGAGGATGCTTTTGAGCTTCTCCATGAAACCAATGAACGTGTTAGGACTGGTTTATGGGTCGGAGATTGCTTTATTTACAATAACTCTGCTTGGAGACTCAATTATTGTGTTGGAGGAGAGGTATTTTGTGTGCATCTTCTTTTGGTCAGAATATTTTTAAACCTAGATGCTGGGTCATTTCTTGGATTTGGTAAATGATGTCTTCTTCATGCTATCGATTTAGGTAACCACGATGTATCATTTGGACCGCCCAATGTACTTGTTGGGTTATCTTTCTAGTCAAAGTCGGGTGTATCTCATAGACAAAGAGTTCAAGTAGGTGGTTGTTCAGTACATGTTTTTGGAAGTTGCACGGCATTATTTTCATTAGTAACTTTGGTACTTATCTTTTGTTTCATGTAGTGTTATGGGGTATACTTTACTTCTTAGCTTAATTGAGTACAAGACTCTGGTGATGCGTGGGGACCTGGAACGAGCAAGCGCGATTTTACCTTCAATTCCTAAAGAGCATCATAATAGGTGACTAAGACCCTTTCTTAGTTGTAAAATAAGGGCAATGTTTAAAAAGAATTTGAATGTATTAGTACTTGCATTAGAAATCACTCTGCATATTTTTGGTTGGCTAGTGCTGGTTATAAAACAACATGTGATGATATTCTATCGAAAATTAATTTCCTTTCTTTTTTCTTTTTCTGAATATTATTGAAAGATTAGTCAATTTACTTTGTTTCTTTTCACTTTATTAATCTAAGACTAAGATCTTTCTTAAGTTTTCTTTGTGAGTTTATTTCCAAGACATCAGTTTTTTTGGACTGACGTGAATGAATTAAAATAATGAGTTTCACAGACCACTTTAAAAATTTTTATGTTAAATCTTCTATTTGATTCCTGATGAGTTCTTCTGGCAGAATGAAATCAATCATGGTTTGTCTTCTGGGATGAATCTTTTAATTAATGTGATAATGTCCTGATTTTATAGTTCTCTCTTGAATGTACTTGCAACTTAATTAAGTTGAGGGATGGATATCAAATTATCTGGCTGGCTTCTTTAATCCTTGGATTATAATTTTGCTTCCTAAATGTTATCGTGGACCTCTAGGATATCATAGTATGCTTCAAATGTTGTCACAAATATCATATAGTGAATTTTCAGCATTGAAGTTCTCTTTGCCATGTAATTTGCTTTGATTGCTAGTGTGGCTCGTTTCTTGGAATCACGGGGAATGATAGAGAATGCTCTGGAGGTAGCTACAGATCCTGATTATAAGTTTGAGCTTGCCATACAGCTTGGCAGACTGGAGATTGCTAAGGTAAGCTCAAGTGTTGCTAATACTGGTGAGGGTATGCAAGTAATAACTAGAGTTTTTATTTTGTTTAGTATCTAAGCCCATTTACTTTTTTTTTTTTTTATGAGTTTGCAAGATTATTTCTGCTCTCATTATCCATTTTGTTGTTCTGTAGGAAATTGCAACGGAAGTGCAGAGCGAGTCAAAGTGGAAGCAGTTGGGAGAATTGGCTATGTCGGCTGGAAAGGTATTGTAATTTACTTTGTGGTACTCTAGTGAGCTTTTAATTGCATATTATTTGACTACAGTAAATCATATTTTATTTTAGTTAGTTATGTTGTACTGGCCATGTGAATTGTGTGGAATGTGCTTTTTTCCCGCTTCCTTAAGTGCTCTTAATGAATTCTAAGTTTCTTGAAGTAAATGATAAGCATTTATTATTCTTAGGATTGGGTTGGTTACTCAGTTTTATTGATTCAACAATGTTAAAACTGAAAACTAGAATAACTAATGAGTTATTTTGCTGCTTTGATCCTAGATGCTGGTATCCTTTGTTCTTCTAATATGAACTTTGTAATTTTCAAATTGGTTGCATATTTTATTCCTTAGATCCAGTTTCAGAAAGCTTTGTTTTTTTTAATTTATTTCCCCTTGTTTCTTATTTAATTATATCATATTCTGAATTTTTTAATTGCAGTTAGAAATGGCTGAGGAATGTATGAAGCATGCAACAGACTTGAGTGGTTTGTTGCTTCTATATTCTTCCTTAGGAGATGCTGAAGGTATTTCAAAACTTGCTTCTCTGGCCAAAGAGCAAGGGAAGAACAATGTTGCATTCCAATGCTTGTTTTTGTTGAGCAGATTGGAAGATTGCCTCCAGCTTTTGGTGGAATGGTAATTGTTCTTTAAATGACTTTCTCGTGAAAACATTGATTATGCTATTTGTATTCGTTGATATTAAATCTTCTTGCAGCAATCGGATACCTGAGGCTGCTTTGATGGCACGATCCTATCTTCCAAGCAAGGTTTCAGAGATTGTAGCAATTTGGAGAAAAGATCTCAACAAGGTATCTTCTTTTCAAGTGTTTTTGGTTCAGTTATAACATTATCATTGTGCGCTGGATCTTCAGTTAATTATTTTACAGGTAAACCCAAAAGCTGCTGAATCTTTGGCTGATCCTGAGGAGTATCCAAATTTGTTTGATGATTGGCAAGTTGCTCTCTCTGTTGAATCTAAAGTTACTGAGACAAGGTATTATTGTGGGCTCATGTGCTTTTATGTCAATTGTAAAAGAATTCATTTACTTGATGCGTTGATAACCAAATAACTTCAGCTGAACAAAAATAACTCTCAAATTTTCTTTTCTTTGTCTTCATTCTCATTGACAAGTACAACATAGTCATGATCCTAAGACTTGCAAGCTAAGCAATAACGTGGATTAAAATATATTGTGGTTATCTCTGTGTGCCATACTGTTGCTTTTTTAACTTGTTTGATAATTGCTTTGCAGGGGTGTTTATCCTCCTGCGGAGGAATACATAAACCATGTTGATAAATCTCAATTGACCCTTGTAGATGCTTTTAGAAGCTTGCAAATAGAAGAACCTCTTGAAAATGGTGACTATGTTCATGAGGTAGATATGGCATCTGTATTTTTATGTGTATGTGTTGTTGTTATGTTGTGCTCTCTAGTGTCCACCTTATTGGAAGTGTGTTAGTTGCTTTAATAATGATACGTGCAAAGAAAAATTAGAACATATTTTCAGAAAATATTTTACCACTTTTTAGTTATTTTCTGCCAAAAAATGAGTCTAAACTAGATACTACTGATTTGACAGTCAGTTTCTGTTCTCCTTTGTCACTTAACTTTATCTTACTCTTGATAGGCTTCAGAACAAAATGGAGATGAACAGATTACAGAGGAACACAATGGAGAAGAAGGGAGCCAAGAGGAGGCTGTTGTGGTGGATGCTGATTCTACGGATGGTGCAGTACTTGTCAATGGAAACGAGGCTGAGGAAGAGTGGGGTACGAATAATGAAGGAACCCCGTCAGCCTAAAAGCAGTTGGTTGGGGCAGTGTGAAAATCCAAATTTTGTCTCTGGTGATTAATTGATTCTAAAATGCCATCTCTAACTCACATTTTCACATGCTACTTTCACTACCACTAGTACTGCCTATTGTTAACACCCATTAACTTCTCACATGCTATTGATTGTAGCACTACTGGTAGTGACTGGTGCATATGCTATCAACAAAAAAAACAAATCTTGTTTAATAGTGCGGATGTTTAATGTTTTATCTAATGGCCAAGTCTCTAGACATGGTTACCATCAAACCTTCTTATCCTTGGTATTGTAGTTTTCTTTACTATTGTTATCTATGCAATTAGATTTTGTTGGTTATGTTCTGACCTCATGTTTGTCTGCAGTGCTTATGCCACATCACTAGGTCATCTTCAAGACAATTGGTCCCAGCTGTATTAGTCCCTTAAGGTGAGAAAAGCTTCCTTAGATATGATGGCTAAGTTTTTGAGTAGTGACGAGCATCAATGGATGAAAAGATTCTGTATTTGTTGGACAATACTGGAGAAATTCAACAGGTGGTGAGACATTCCCAAAGGTTGGACGTATGACTGTCATATAATTGAAATTTTGTAATACCATTACTTGTGACTTTTAATGATTATGATGTACATGGAGCACTTAGATCCCATTTGTACCTGAGATGGTTTTTCATTGTACGATTAGCCATAAGCATCCATGATTAATTGGCTACACCCATAAATATGGTTAATAATTTTTTGTAGAGCATTCAAAAATGGATGGAATTTGTTAATTTTCCTTTTGGTTGTTCGTTATTTAATGACATGTAGAATGCACTTGAGAGGCTATGGTTTTGAATGTTTTTCGTTTCCGCTCCTTTCTTTTGTGCCCATAACTCTCAGGTTTCCTGCTGGAGGCTAGAAAGAGGTTATATATGGACCAGTTGTCTCTACCCCCAGGTGTGGTGTGGATTTGTAGCGCCTTGAGTTTTGTCACGGAGCATATAGTGGAAGAGGTTTCCTAGTTTCAGTTACACTTTTATTGCTGTTTTAGCAAATTCTTTGAGGCCTTAATGTCACCAAATTTTCTAGTGCTGTTGTGAATGTAGAAAATTGAATAAGTGATGGTACTGATTTGCACTTTTTTTTTATTTTTTATTTCTAATTTAGTCATTAATTAACCTTACTATATTCTTTGTTCATTTTCCCTTGTGTTCGGATAAATTTTCCTTACGTATTTTGTAAACATTGTCCACGAATGTGATTGTATCTTGCGCCTTTGACTTTGTGTTGCATGCTCGAAATGTAGAGCCTGACGCAGAGTTTGAGGTCTTCTCTTGATCAGTTATAAATATCTACAATAATAAGCTACAATTACAATTGAAGGTGGATCAGTTTAAGAGTTGGGATGTTTAAATTTTTTAACTAATAGACGCAGAGTTTAATTTGCGTCACAAGGCATGTATGTATATTCGAAACTTGGTTTTGGACTGATGAAAATATAAAAAGCAATTTGCAATCGTCATATCTATAAAATAAAATTTATAACTGTTCAAAAAAAATGTAGTTTTTACAAAATTTTGCTCTTAAGTTCGAAAAAAAAAATTAATTAAAGGCCTTGTGCGCATGAACGGCTTTTTTTGCCCCTGTATATATTTTCTCCCCTCTTTAATGTGTAATATAAATTAAATAAGTGGATTTTCCTGATGAAACTATAATCAACTGCATATTTTCTTTTAAAAGAAAATTGGAAGTCGTAATTAATCAAAGATTCAAAGTGTAGGTTTTAGAACCTTCATGGTATTTTCTTATGTTTAACAACATTTGGTTGGTCGCATCATAGTCTAAAGATGGCAATCATTAGCAAACCTGTACTTTAGGGGCATAAACAAAACTTGAATGTGAATGAGTTACTTCAAACATCAACAAATATCAAACAAAAATTGATCTACAAAAGTTTTATTTGAAACAATAATTTTGCTCTTAAAAAATAATTTTTAATTTACAATTTGCATGGGACCTTGTAAACTATGAATATGTAATTTTTTAATATGTTTTCAATTCATTGATCTCTCAACTAATACGACTTAAGGTAAAATAAGACAGCAAATTATCAGATGTTTCATGCATAATGACTATGCACTTAAAATAAATTAATATTTATTTTACATTTTCAATTGAATCTTACGAAAATATTAGTGTTAGATGTATGTATTAATATGTTTCATAAACATCTAATAATTCTCCACAAGACATTTTATTAATAGCACCAACACTTTTTTATGATAAAAAAGGGAATATTTCACACACATAAGAACAGCCTTTTTGTTACTTCTTTCATTTTTTTATTTTTCTAGATTTGTTAATTTTTTCAGATTTATTGGATATAGTATTTTATTACTTTCTTTCGACAGAATTCTTAGTTTTCTTCTTTAAATCTACCACTATTGAGATTTTAAGTTTTTTTTTTTTTTTTTTTAACTCTATAGTGGATCTTTATCAATACAATGTTTATCTTTCCATTTAGAAAGTTTTATTGTAATTATATAATTTTTAAATTTGTAATTGAAAAATAATTTAAAGAGTGCAAAATTTAACATTTATAACATATCTATATTTGCAGACTATCAAATCAGATTTTAAGAAAAACAATATATGTAGAACAATGCATATATTGCTGATTGGTAAAGTCTAAGATTTTGTCAATTCATTTTGACATCATAAGTAGAAATTTTTATTTTCTATTTATTTGAATGTAAAATTTTATTTATAAAATTTCATATCTTTATATTATTTTATATTTTAATTAAGTAAATTATTTTATTTCCTATAAAAATTTAATTATATTTTTATTGCTTACTAAAAATTAAATATATTTTTTTTCACAAAATCTTGAGTTCAAAAAAAGGAATATCTACAATTATAAATAGGAATTACAATATGGGGGTAGGGTGAAGGACTATCTCTTGTCTCTTGTCTATTGTCTCGTTCTCTTGACGGGAGAAATTTTCTTTTGATTTTGTCTGCACGGAATTCCTCATTTGAAATTTCTGCTAGAAATTTTTTTCATTTTCTATTTTCAAGTTATTTTTTGAAAATAATTATATTAAAATATAAAATAAAATATCTCTCTTTATATATATAATTATAAAATTTAAAAAATATATCTAATTTTTTGAGTCCTATAAGATCTATTTCGAGGTTTTCATTAGATCGGCAGAATGTTCTTATCTCATGTAAAAGAAAGGACAATGACTTTTCGCCTCGTTCCAAAGTGAGAAATCTCCATTGTATTGTCATCTCTAATTATAAAGTGGGATGAATTCTATCCAATATTCTAGTCATTTGAGTTGGAACTCCATCCTCTAACTCGGGAGTTATCAAAATACAATGTAGTTTGGTGGTCCAAAGTCTAATAGATATTATAATTTTTAATAGTTTCACCTTTTTTAAATATTTTTAATATATTAAAATATTAAATATAATATAATAATTATATATAATCATTATAATTATTATTAGTATAGATATACATAGAGATAGAGAGATAGAGAGAGAGAGAGGCTCTATTTGTTTCGCAAAAACTATTTTTAGGATTACTCAAAAGTCCTGGCGTACCAATTCGATGTATCCTCTCTCCTATGTAAACAAGGAAGACAATAGGAGGGCCATTTTGAGAATCTTGAAGATGAAAGAAACCTCCTCGTTGCATAGCTACTTGGGAAAATACAAAGATACAGGTCTTCCAATTTCTACTAAATAGAATTCAAGCTAAACTCAGTTCTTGTAAAGGAATACTTTTGTCTTCGATAGGGCGAAAAATCCTAATCAAGGCGGTAGTATAAGTAATACCGGTTTATTTTATGTCAATAATTAATCTCCCATCCAGAGTTATCTCCAAAATGGAACAAATGTTGGCGAGATTTTGGTGGTCAAATTCTAGCCAAAATAAAGGGGTTCATTGGTATAGATGGTCAGAGCTATGCAAATCGAAGTATATGGGTGGAATATGGTTCGAGAATCTTATGGCTTTGAATGAAGCACTTTTAGCCAAAACAAGTTGGAGAATTGTATCTGAACCGAAGTCCTTGTTAGCCCAAACACTAAAAGGAATTTACTTCCCAGCCTCAGATTTCTTCCATGCAAAGAAAGGAGGGAATCATCTTGGTGTTGGAGCAGCATTTTAAATGGTAGAGAGGTTATAGAAAACTGGAGCAGGAATGTAGGAAATGAGAGTTCTATCCAAATATGGGAGGATAAGTGGGTGCCTGAAGCTTCGAACTTCAAGATAACTTCTTCCAAGCCTGATAATGTGATGTGTTTGCGGTTTCGAGACTCATTGACCCTGATTCTAGATCATGGGAAGCAGAGTTGTTGGATCGTCAATTCAGCCCAGAGGATAAAGATAGAATTCTAAACATAGTAGTAGGGGATAGCTTGCAAAATGATGAGATAGTTTGGCATCCGAACAGATCAGGCTCGTACTCAGTTAAAAAGGTGTATGAGTTGTTTCTCAAGCGGCAGTTGATTAGTGTTCGAATTCCTACATCCTCCTCCTCTAATGGGCATGATCTGAATTATTGGAAAAATGTTTAGAGTCTACAAATTCCCCCGAAACTGAAACTTTTCATATGGTCGAAATTTTTTTTAACTGTTCTTGATAATTTATTTTACAGGAAATGTTGCAGCTCTAATATTTGTCCTATTTGTGGAGTAGAGGCTGAAACTGTTATGCATATGCTTATCGATTGTGATCATGCTAGAGCAACATGGTTTATGTCTCCTTTTAATTGTTGTTTTAATCTTTGTTCATCCTTAAATTTCAGTGAATGGTGGAATTTTGTAGTCTCTGTTTCTCCTGGAAATTTGGAGTTCTTTGCTCATATGGCATGGGCTATATGGCTGGCCATAAATGAAAATACCTTTGCCAATAAAGATATTGATCCTCCTATCACATTTCAGAAGGTTGTGGCATGTACTAAAAACTTCAACTCTAGCATGGAGTCATGACTAGATTTGATTGCAGATCCACAAGAGGTCAATAGGCTGCCTTAAGAGTGTTAGGAGTGTCCTCATATAGGTGTCTTCAAACTCAATACAGATGCATCCTATCAAGCGAATTTAGGCAAGCCTATTACCGTTGTGGTTTGTAGGGATGGGAATGGTAGATTTGTTTCTGGTAAGGTCAAGAAGTACATTTATTAAAATCTGTTTTTAGCAGAGGCCTATGCTCTTAGGGACACAGTCAGACTTGTTGGCTCTCTGAAGTTGTCAAAGATCATTTGGGAATCTGACTTCTCAGTGATAATTGCATGTGTCAATAACGAAAAGCAGAAGATCCCTTGGGAGATAAAACCAATATTGGAGGACATCAAGAGATTAGCTGTGACATATGAGTATTATACTTTCATGTTTATTCCTAGGATATGCAATCAGGTAGCTGACTGGGTGTTTAAAAATGAGTCAGTCTTGCATAATTCCAGTTAAGTGGTGAATGTTACTAGTGAATTACAAAAGTTAATCTGTAATGACTTGTATCACCCTCCTTGATTAATTGAATTGTTCTTTCTGGTGGGGAAAAAAATAAAACCTTGCCCAAAAGCCCAATAATTTGGCTGGCCTTGTGATATACTGTTGTTACTTTTTTTTCACCCTAAATTCAAAGGGCCAAGGGTCAGGTCCCAATCCATTGGTCATCGCCACACTTACACGTGCCCTAAAGAGGAGTCCCCTTCTTCTGCCCTACCCCTAAGCTAAAATAGATTAAAAATAAAAAGTTCAAACCCTTCCATAATATCCATATCCTCATCAAATCCCAAAAGTTTAAAAAATTAGGCGTAATCAATATATTATTACAGAAGAACCCTTTTGTTTTTCTTCGGATCTCTCCTCTCTATCTTTCTCGCGCTCGCTAGGGTTTGCTTCAGTTCGGCTTTCGCTCTCTGTAAGTCCCCAATCCACTTCGATTCTTCACTTTTTAAATGTATTGATTCATTTCTGGTTCCCTGTATTTATCTATTTTCTCATCTTCTGTATATTTCTTGAATTTTTTTTCTAATTCATTTTAGTGTTTTATGTATCAATAAGTTGCGTGTTTATGATCATTTCTGTTGGTATGCTTGATGACCCAGTTCGCGAAACTATGGATTTAACTTAAGCATGATTTATTTGATTTTGCCCTCTGTTTGGTTCCTGGGAAAATGTAAAGAAATGAAAATAAACTGACAAGATTTTGAAATGTTATTCTTTTCCTTTCCTAATTTTATATGGGTAAGGAAAGAAAAGCGCCTTGTGGAAAATTGAAATCTAATAGTTTCGTGTAGGGTTTTTAAAAAGTGATTAATTTTGAGATTTTAGTTAGTATTTTATTTTATTTGTTTTTTTTCAAGTAATTTCCCGGAAAATTCGGCTTATTTATTTATTTTTTTGAGTTCATCTGTTGCTCTGCTGATTAATAGCTTTTACTAACTTATTATACAATCTACCTCTTCCTTTAAATGAAGTTAAAGCTTCAGTTACCAACGGATGTTGACTCAGATGAGTGTGTTCCTTTCTTGTGGTCTCGGAACCACTCAGTACATAAACACCCTCCATTGCTGCCCCCCCCCTTGGGCCCGCCAACAAAAAAAAAAAAAAAAAAAGTTGAGTTTCAGTTTGTAGCCACTTGTTTCTTATATTTCTAAGGTTTTCAATATTGAATTGAGATTCATATATATATATATTTCTGGATTGGATGATGTTAAAATATTAGATGTTTCGATATATTGGAATTTTATGGATGTTGGGGAAGAATACTAATTAGACGAGTGTTGCCTGATGAATCTTATACTTATGTCTGAATAAAGAAGAATGTTTAAGGATTTAGTGATTTTTATATCCGTTTTGTGAGCATTGCACAAGTTAAAGTTGTATGAGTCAGTGAAAAAAATACTGCATTTCTCTTTATTTCTTCTTCTCCTTCTTCTTCTTCTTCTTCTTCTACTACTACTGCTTCTGCTGTCGTCTCTTTTTTTGGGATTAACTTTTTTAGGCTTGCTTTTGTGTTACTTGCATACCTTAATGCAATAAGTGATAAATTTGCTTGTATATGAATGCAGAAATATGGACATTTTGATTTGACTTTTTAGTGAAATTTTTTGCATCAATGTATTTATAGAAACTAGTTCATTGGATAATTTCTACAGAGGATGTTGTGGAGGGTGTTGCTCAAAATTTCACGTCAATGGTTTATTAATAGTGCTTCAAAGATATTTTATTGGTGCTCAATTGGCTAACTAGGTCTATTTGTAGCATGGTCAATTTTTTTTTCTCTCTAACCCCCCCTTCTCCCAAATAAATAAATTTTACTTTTTAAACTTGAATATAATCATCACTTGGTGAATTGTATTTGAAGGCTCCAAATTTGCTAGAATTTATGGCTGAATGCGCAAAGTGATCAATGTGTTAAATGCTAATTTTTAACCGACTCGTTTTATTTTTTGGATGGAAATATTAAGAGATTGCTAGGCATAAATTCTTGAGAAATCATTTCAGTGCTGTTGCATAATGAGTTGCATGTGATGTGAATTACTAGAATTTTGGGGCATTGGTTTCATCCCCTGGAAAGTATAAACAAGAATGCTAGGTTAATTTTCAAGATTTCAAGCATGTTATTTACTTTCATCTTTGATAAAAGTTGTATGCCCACGAGTAAGTTTCTCTCTTTACCAGATTTCGATTGATCACATGTATGGTCATCCAACAAGTGTTGCTGATTTTAGCTTCTTAGTTTTGTAGGATATACGAAAGTTTACTTATTCTTTTAGTCGGTTGAAGTACCAGGCAAAGAAATGGGAAGCATTTGACCTTTTGTGCATTCCGTTGATTGTAAATACAGTTTCTAGGCATTGTTCATCTTTTGTCTTTTACAAGCACTTGTTTTAGAAAAGAAGATTACTTTAAGGAGTTCATTTAGAGATATTACATTAATTCACTTTCTATGGTGGAACATTTGGGTTATAACATTATACATGTTTAGTTTATGTTCACAGCTTTTCTGGTGTATTTTAGTGTTAATCACCACTGTTTTCTTGCCTTCTATTCACAACCAACTCTTAGTTATAAGATGAATTTCATTTTATATTGATTTGATAATCTTGGGGATATCACTTTTGTGGATGTGCAGAGGCCACATTTTCCTCATCTTGCTGAGACTAGTCAGTAAGATTTTTGGGTTTGTTGATCAATGGGGGATGCAGAAAATATGCTTCCACCTTCAAAGAAGAGAGCTGCTGGAAGGGAGATTTCTAGAGAAAACCCTGGCCTAGATGATGAGGAAGATGTTGAAGAGCTAGAGACTGGTACTTTCAAGAGGGCTAGTGATGAGGTGCTGGCAAGCAGAAGAATTTTGAAAGTTCGTCGCAATCAAACCTCATCAACCCCTTCATCCAATCCGTTTGCCAGGATCCGTTTGGTCCCTCCTGCTGTGGCAACTACAAAAGTGGTCTCTACCAGTGAGGAAGTTTCAGAGGGAGGGAAATCTGATGTTGGTGAAGAGACTGATAAGGATAAAGATGAGACTGGTAACCAGCCAGAAATCAAGAATGAAGAGCCAGTGGCTGAAGCTACTGCAAAGGAGGAGATGGCTAAAGATAAGGAGAAGAGTAATAACATAGTGGATGGGTCAACTGGATCGAAGGTTGATAATGAAAATCAGGAAGACGACAATAAGACTCAGATTGAAAAGGCAGCAGGTCATGAAGAGACAGAAAATGAAAAGGCAGCAGGACGTGAAGAGGCAGAAAATGAAAAAGCAGCTGGTGGTGAAGGAATGGAGAATAAAGCAGCTGCAAAAGGTGCAAAGACTGAAAGTGAGGAGAAGAAGGATGATGGTAGTGAAAATGCAGATCCAAGTGCTGAAAGCACGCGCTTGAGTTCATTCCAACAACTTTCAAGTAGCCAAAATGCTTTCACAGGGCTTGCTGGGACTGGGTTTTCCACTTCTGCATTCACCTTTGGGTCACTTCCCAAGGATGGGTCAACTTCGGGTACTAGCACTGGTTCTCTCTTTGGGCAGAAAAATGATCAGCCTTCATTTGGTTTTGGTCTTTCTAATAACGGTAGCTCTTCAATCTTTAACACAACAGGGTCTTCTATCGTCTCAAAGAATGAGGGAACCGGTTTTCCATCTTTGCAAGAGGTTCCAATTGAGACAGGAGAAGAGAATGAGAGTGTGGTTTTCTCTGCTGATTCAGTGTTGTTTGAGTTTCTCAATTGTGCCTGGAAGGAGCGTGGAAAGGGGGAACTCAAGGTGAACGTCTCTACTTCTGGGATAGAAAGAGCCAGACTTCTTATGAGGTCCAAGGGCAATTACAGGTTAATTCTGAATGCAAGCCTTTACCCAGACATGAAGCTCACAAATATGGACAAGCGTGGCATCACTTTTGCTTGCATGAATAGTACTGGTGAAAATAAGGATGGTCTTTCTACATTTGCGCTGAAGTTCAAGGATGGTTCCATAGTAGAAGAGTTTTGTGCTGCAGTCACAGCATATAAAGATAAAACGGCTACAGTTCTGAAGACTCCAGAGAATTCACCCAAGGCTTCAGAGGACTGAAAGGTGCACTACATTGATCCCCAGAATTCTTATCTGTGCGCTGCTGTCTCCTTTTCTTTGTGACAAAAGACGGATCTTCTTTTGGAGCCATTCTTGCACACTGCATAGCAGTCTCTTAATGAAGTCTGGTTCTTTTCTTTTTGTTGTTCAACTTGAGTCTAGTCGTCAGGAGAATGTTAGTTACTTTTTTTTGGTTCAATCCCGGGTTCAAACTGCATAATTTGCAGTACAAGAGAGAGAATGTTTGACAGCTATATAGTTTCTCCCTCTAATGGGGATATATATAATATCTAATTGCATATGTTGCATGTTGATATTATCTCATCATAGCTCACATTACTGTATCCGATACACTAGGTGATTTGCATGGCCTCTTATGCTCTGCACGACTGATTTCAATCAAATCTTTATGCTTTTCACTTGCCTTGATGAGTTAATCCATGATAGCGATCTATTATCATCTTCTTGTGCTAACAAATTTATAAAGCAGTAACTTTAATGGTGATTTTTTTTTTCTTTACTAAATTCCCTGCATTGGGTTGCTAAATGCTATAGATGCTTGTAGATAAAGCTACCTGCTTGTATCATTTCACGTAATTTCATTGCATTGTGATACTAGTTGGAAAATTTTTTTTTCGAGTCGGTGTTGCAATAGTTGTGTACTAGTGGGAGAGGTTTTCAGTTGGGAAAGCATGATGAGACAGTGGTTATATGTTACAAACAATGCTTATTGGATGATTAATGATTACTATTGTTATTAGTATAGTGGTGCGTATGCATCTCTGACATTAGTGTATATTGCGTGCAAATTAATCATGGGACATCTCTCTCAAAAAGAAAATGCAAGATCCACTTACAGTATTTTGAGGTGGGGTTGATGAGTTTGTAAGTGGAAGGTATGGGAAGGTGTGAACTTTCAGCCCTTGTATTCTGGAGCTTATTGCGTGTACAAAATTCTAGGGTTGCAATGTTTGTGGTTTATTGTTTCCTTAGAAAAAATATAGTGGTTTGTACTTATGGAATACATGCTTCTAGGGTAACAACGTTTGTGGTTTTAGGTATTTATAACCTCATACTGAGCTCAGTGAATGGTTAAAAAAGAAAATTTAAAGTTAATCAGCAGGAATATTTATAAATTAGTCTGAAGTATGATTATAATAATAAATTTTAAATAATTTTAATATTTAGTTTTAACGAATACTCAATTATTTGAATGATTAAAAATCAATATATCAATAATAATTAAAATTTATTATTATCTGTAATATATTATATTTTATTTTATAAATTTATTATTAAGTAAATAAAATAATAAAAATTATAATTAAATTAATATAATTAATTTTAAATAATAAATAATTTTTTAATATAAAAATAAAAAATTCGTAATTTTACTTTTTTTTGTAAGCTTTGTTTATCTTTTTAATTTTTTTAACTTTTTCTTATTTTAGAGGAAATTAAATACTAATTATTATGAGGGAAGAACATTTTATATTGTTAAATTTCTTGAATTATTTGTATGTGAAGAACTTCCTATATTGTTGAATTTTTTTATATTCTCTTTTCATTAATTAATAAAACTAAATATTTAATTATTAATTTGCTTATCACATAGTAAAATGAAAATATATTATATTATCATTTGCCAAAAATATTATATTACTAATATAATTTCTTAACAAATGATAAATATTAATCTAAATCTGAATTTTAGATTAATATATATATTGTTAAAATGTTTAAATTATTTTATGAGAAATTTTTTTATATTATTAAACTTTTTAATTATTTTTATGTGAACAATTTTCTATATTGTTAAATTTCTATATTTTTTACTAATTGAAAAAGTTAAATATTTAATTATCAGATTACTTGCTACATGGTAAAATGAAAATATACTACATTTTTGAAAAAAATTACTATACTACTAATATTATTGCTTGACCAATGACAAACACTAATATAAAGTTGAGTTTAAAATCAAAACTAATTATATATACTAGTTGTGAACTAGCGTTTTTGTAGCATGATTGTAATAATACATTTTAAATAAATTAAATATTTATTTTAATTAAATAATTAGTTGAATGATAAATAAATTATAATTAAATTTATTATAATATATTATTTTTATACAAAATATTATCAAGTAAATAAAATAATAAAAATACAAATAATAATTAAATTAATATAATGAAATTAATAATATATACTTGACATAAAAATAAAAATTCATAATTTTATTTGTTATTGATTTTTTATAATATAAGAAATTTACACATTATTATGAATGTCAAGAATGTTTTATATTATTACCTTTTTATTTTTCTTTTAGTTAATTAAAAAAATTAAATATTTAATTATTACTTTATTTGCCACATAATAAAATAAAAATATATTTATTTTATAAAAATATTATTAAATAAATAAAATTATAATAAAAAATTATAATTCAATTAAAAATTTTAATAATAACATAATTTTTCAATATAAAAACAAGAAACTTATAATTTTAATTTTTCTATCTTTTTTATTTTTTATTTTATAAAAATTAAATACATATTATTATGAATGTAAAGAATTTCTTATTTTGTTAAACATTTTTAATTTTGATTGTATATAACTTCTTATATTATTAAACTTTCTACATTTTATTTAGTTAATTGAAAAAATTGAATATTTAGTTACTAGCTTTCTTGCCATATAATAAAATGAAAATATATTATGTTATCACTTATACAAAAAATATTATGTTACTAAATATAATTAATTGATAAATAACAAATACTCATTTAATATATATATATACACACACACACGAACGAGATTGATTTTTGGATCCTGATTCATATGTATCACAAGTCACAAGTTTTTAATTCAAAGATCAAACAAGATTAATTCTCAAATCTCAATTTGACCTCTAGAAAATTTGTTTGTAGCAACTTGAATTATAAAGATTCAAGAGATATTAATCTCAATCTTAAACTAATTAAGTAATTTAATACCTGTGAAATTATTAAAAACTCACTTAACAATTTCATCAAGTCTTAGTAATAACTCAAGAAGAAAATTAACTCTCACAAACAATTTGCTAAAATAAATATTCTTCAAATTTTTTTCCATGTGGCTGAATAAGAAGGGTTATTTATAGTCTTTACAAAACTTCTAGAAACCTTAAAAATTACTTCCTAAATAGTTTTTGAAATCCGTCTAATTTATTTAAGAAAAATAATACTTCTAAATCAAATAGGAAATAACTAAAATATATATTAGATATCTTTCTAATTATAAAAGAAGTTTTTTATATGAGTAAGTACAAAAGTTCCTAATTAGAAAAGAAAGAGAATGATATGTTAAAATCTTGTCAATCTTGGAAAGATATTTTGACTTGATTTTTCTTTCATATGTGTCACCCCTCTATTAGTTCATGTTTAAAATTTTATTCTTCAATTAAAAATACTTAAAATATTCTTAAAAGTTTCTTATAACCTTTTTGAAATTTTCTAGAACTTTTTCGAATCTTTTAGAACATTTTGTTTTATTTGTAGAGTGAGACTTCTCGATTTTATTTTGAGAATTCACACATGAAATGAAAATTCAGAAATTATCATTTTGCCATTGTGAAGGAGATTGTCCAAATAAGGTAAATTCAAATATGACAATTTCTAAATATGACAGGTTTTGAAGATTTTTTTATGTCTTCCTCCTTTCGAAGGAAAACTCTTTACTAATCTTTTCATTTTTTGTAACCTTGATTTTATCCCTAACTTGGTTCATATCAATATATATATATATATATATATATATATTGATTGATAATTCCAATCTAGAACACTTGTTGGAATTTTACTATTGTCATGTAGCCTTATTATTATTATTGTTATTATTCTATTGGACAAATAGGGGTCTATATATCGCGCACCCAAATCATATAACATGGGGGTTTGAATGTCAAAAACACGCTCATACAACATAAAAAATGTGCGACATTTCTTTTTTTATTTTAATATTTTAATATTCTTTTCACTTTATTATTCTAATTAAAATAAATTAATTTAATATTCAGTTATTTCTATTTTAAATTTTTTTATTACTTACTTTGATTTAATTTAAAATTTAAAAGTTTTATTTTTATATAAAAATTTAAGTAAGTTTTATTTTTATTTTGAATAAGTTTTATTTTTATTTTGAAAAATAAAATTATATATTTTAATGAATATAGTAAATCATGTACAATATTACATGAAAAAGTAATGAACATAAATATTATAATTGATAACCATTGTCCATATGAAGAAGAACATTTTTGTAATGATCAATGAACGTAAATAAAAATAAATAAAAGAATACACCAAAATGAATCACAATTTTTGAGATTTTGCAGTAGATAAGAAATAGTCATCGAAGTTTTATACCAAAATAAATTATAATTGAAGAAATAATAAAAAATTGCAAGTATTAAGTAATGAAAATCAAGTTTTGTGGAAAAAAAAATAATATATGTTTTCAATGAATAAATAAAATCATTTACAATAATATATGAAAAATAATGTTGAAGGAATAATAAAAAAAAAATCAAATATTAAGCAATGAAAGTCAAATTTTATGGAAAAAGAAAGTTATATATTTTCAATGAATTAATAAAATCATTTACAATATTATATAAAAAAGTAATGAACATAAATACTATAAATGATAAATATTATCCATATAAATAATGAGTATTTTTGTAATAATTATTGAACGTGAATAAAATGAAAATAAAAGATTACATCTGATTATTCAATAAAATGATAAATATAAAAACTACAATCGATGAACATTAAACAAACAATTAATGAATATTTATTTACGAAGTAATGAACATACATTTCGATGATATATAATTAAATATCAAATTGTCAGTTTTTTTATAATAGTAAAATTGATAAACACTGTAGACATTATATACTAAATATGAAATATATTATAATTAATGATAAATTATTGTATTAATTTATTTTTTAATTTAAAATTTTAATATAATTATTTTTCTTATTATTATATTATCTTTTATAATTTTTAATCTATATTTTGATATTATATATGACATAAAATGAATATTATTAGTTTAAATAAGTTATATGTATCTAAATTGATTTTTGTAGGAATAAAAATTATATTTATTAAAAAAGACAAAAATGAAATAAGATTAAAAACGAAAGCAACGCAAGTATGGGACGGAAAATAAAAACACAGAAAAAATTGACACGTTGAACACTCGGACCGGGTCGACAGTATAATTTGCGAACAAAAGGACAGTAATAATTCATACGAGTGGGCTCATGAACCATGGCACTTCACCAGCGCCATTGCTTTTTCCAATTGGAAGGCCCACTATCTTCATGTGCATTATCATGTTGTCCCCACCTAACCTCACTTATTGGCTATGGGACACCCACAGCTTCCCGAGTCATAAAATAATTGCTTAACCATTAAATTTTAGTATTTAATGATCATATCTGGATTTCGATTAAAGATTGTCAGAATTTTCGTCTTAAGTAAAGATGAGAAAGGACTAATTATGACTATCATCCCCACTAACTATCATTGACCTCTTGGTTTCCGAATTGCTGGTGGGGGTGGGTGGTGGCCCCCAAGTTCCTAACAAACATCCATCACTGCTCATCAAATAAGACAACATCCCAATTAGAACATGGGAACCCGTCACCATTTTAATTATTAAGGAAATGAAGGAAAATAGCTGTATCACAGTATATAAGATTATTTTTCATTATATAAGTTACTGAATCTGCCAACATGTTGTATTGTACAACACTATCATTCATCATTTTTTCCTTCTTCAAACTTGACGATTAATGTGACTGAAAGATCAAACATATGATACTGATAGTAATACTTAAGAACATCACTAATCAAACACCAAATTACAAAATCTCTATGGTGAGTAGTTCTTGGAGCATCTGCTTGAGCAAGAATTCACGCAGCTCTCCACTTTCTTTTCCCCTGACAATCACAGAGTAACAAATCTATTAGCCAGTCTTCCATTGCTAAAACTAAAATGATTTACTTCAAACCAAATCAAATCTAAATTTACTAAATAATTGATGAATATCAGCATAAAACAGTATGTGAAAAATGATGAAAGAAAGTGGTGTTTTCCCATTTCATTTCATGCCAAAAGCATCTTGATAAAGAGGGTTATATAGAGATGAATATACCAGGGTCATGTTTGGAACTAAGGTTAGTGCACAAAGAGGAAGCACAACCAAACTTGCAGAAGTAATGAGTTTGTTCTTTGTCACTCAAAGAGTTGATGGATGCTGGAAAGATGCAATCTTTCAAGCACTTAGTACCACAGGAAAAGACAGAGTTACCAGGAAGGATTACACACAAAAGGAAGCAACCCTTGTAGCAATCACTGAAAGAGGCTGTAGACTGCCCCAAAACCATACCCAACACCACAAGAACCACCATAAGAGACCTTGCTCTTCTCCCATCCATTGCCTTTTCTTTCTGAAGTAGGAGAGGGATATGAACAAAAAAAGAGAATGAGTGGTGAACTGTACTTGTTGGCCTCATTTATAGGGGGCTTATATATTGCCTAGTTGGTGGATAAAATAAAATAGTCTGTGTGTGCTGCTAGCTAAGCTAGATTCTTACGAAGTGGAAGAAGTTGCAGATGGAAGAGTTGATTTACAAGGGATAACTCTTATTCCATCTTTTCAATGAATTATTATTCAAATATCATTTACAATAAAAACACAACTTACGCACAATAGATTTGGTTAAATATTTCTATCTTTCTGAGTTTTTGTCATATTAGACAATTTACTCTTTTAATTTAAAAAATTATACTAAAATATATTTTATTAAAAATCCTATACAATATTTATTACACATGTAATTTTGAGTTGATTTTTATATTTTATCAAAATTTTTTAATAAAGCATATATAAGCATAATTTGATGATGAAATAGTGAAATGCACCATATAAGAAGTAAAAAGTAACCGTTGAGTTCCATTTTCTCCATCCACAGTTCAAAATTCCTAAATTCCATCAAACCCACAAGTGAAAAGTTCAAAATATATGTGATGTTGATCTTGCATCTCTCAGGATAAGTAGGCAACACCACTGAAAACACAAACAACACAAACAAACAACAAGAATCCAACATAAACAAATAAAAATAAAAATAAATCAGATATTTTACTTACAGAGATGGGATCTGTAAGTAGTAGCTGAAATAAGATCATTATTATGGGAAATTAAAAAAAAAACAAAACACGATCTGGTGCTGCTTCATCTCTTATTACCACCGGCAGCTCCCTTTTCTTTTCTTTTTTCAATACGCCCTTCTACACCCATTGGCCACCACCATCCTTTTTCTGTTTTTCTTTTATTCACTTGCCATTCCCTACCCTTCTCTCCGGTTGTGATGGGTACTTGCCCTCCCTTCCGACGAGCACGATGATGCCCTCTAATGACCCGTTTGCCAGCTGTTTTGGCTGGAATCGGCTCGTTTGTGTTCAGACCCTTTCTTTTTTTTTCCCTTTCTTTTTGCTATGATTTACTCCATATTTTCCGGTCACCACCAACTGATGTACAGTTCATTGTCACCATGGGTGTTTAGGCTTTCTAGATAAACCAATTCAAACTATAAACAATTGACATGTATTATATAATAATTAAATTATACTAATTATTTATATTTATGCATATATTATATATTATATATTTTTTAATATATTCATTAGAAAATTTGGATTCAAATGTCTGTTTTTATTTTTTTTATAATCAAATAATTAAATTGTATTAAATTAAATTAAATCAAATTTACAGTATTTGAATCAAAATCAGATTAAAATTTATTAACATCAAATTAAAATTCATAAATATCAATTTTAATTTTTAAATGTTTTTAAATAATCGATTTAATATTGGACTCGATTATTCTAATTGGCTATGCGAGGGAGAGGTGAGCGCAAGTCTGCAATAGATGTGGCTGAGTGATGTTAGTGTTGGCTGTATGCGTAGTTTGGTTGTGTGGAAGAGGCGAGATTGGCATTGGGTGGGTTAATGTTTGACTGGTTCAAGAGATACTGCATATATGTTGCATTGTATTTTAGAATTTAAAAATTAAAATTTAATTTATTATTTTTTAATCCATGGGAAGCCAATAATCGAAACAACGTCATGGACTATAAAATAAGAATAACCTCTTTTTTTCATAGCTCTCACTATAATAATTGACGCAAAGACTTTAAACCCTTCACATAATGCACTTTACCATCAGTTTATGTTTGTATATACTTTACTTCGCTGATTTTATTTAGCAATATATAAGAACAGGAACAAGACGCATGTAATACAAATAGTTAAGACTTATTAAACTTTTATTATTCTAAAAATGTTTATCAACTTATTAACATATAACATGCACTTATAGAAAGTGCTAAGAGCTAACAACTCATGTCCTGTAATTCTTGTCGCATGTTTCGGAGCAAGAATCCACACAGCTTGCCATTTTTTCCATCCCTGAAAAATTCATAAAAACTTTAATTTTATAAATGTGCAAATGCTCTCGTTAATTTCATGAATATCATCAGTTAACACAACATAAATGTACTAATGATTTCAATTCCTATACTAAACAAGTAAATATTTTCGACTCAATAAATTTTATGGAAATAGAAAGAGAGATAATTACTTGGATTTTCTTTAGAGCTGCTGGTGACACACTTGGAATAACTGCAGCCAAGCTTGCAGAAATATTGGTTATTTGTGATGCTATCTAATGCAGCAGGAACATTTGAGCATTCATTAGTGCACCTGAAAACACATGCTTGAACTTTGGGAGTACATCGAGAGATACAAGCTGAATAGCAATCCCAAAAATTGGCGGTGGATTGCTCTGCTAGAGTTCCTATCACTAAACAAAATATCAAGATTGATTTAACTCTACTTGCTTCCATTTTTCTTGTTAATATTGCAGGTAGAGTTGAAATTTGCAATGTTTTCTGAAGGTTCAATAGTAGGATTTATAATATATATAGGGCGTTAGTTACCATATTAACAAGGAATGATACATGCAACTGATTAAATTCTTTGACTATGTATAGAAATGTTAGGTGAGCAGGATCTCCTTCATGATTACTAAAATGCAAGAATATCATAAAAAAAAAAAAAGAGGAGTGAATTTTATATAGAAACAATAGATTCGGTGAACATAAGACCTTTTTTGTTTATTTTGGATTCATTGGATAAATTACATAATATTATATTAATACATATACATAAACACTATAAATGAATTTCATATAGAAACAATAGATTCGGTGAGCATAATACCTTTTTTGTTTCTTTTGGATTCATTGGATAAATTACATAATATTATATTAATACATATACATAAACACTATAAAATCATATACAATATTATATAATATTTGTAATTAGTACGTATATATCCATTCAATATGCACATTCCTACATCCTTTTTTTTTTTAGGAGGCAAAATATTCATACATGAGAATTATTGCAGTCATTCAAAAATATTAGAAAAAGAATCTCAATTGAGGTCAATTAGCAAATAAAGTAACTACAATCATCGATTTTGACCAAACTTCAAACATTAACGCTATATATGAATGAAGGATAATTCAAGAAAATAGAAGGAAAATTAATTATAATCATATTTGATTATTTAAATTTTTTAGAAAGGAAAGAAAATAAAAAAGAAATGATTTCCCTTAATTTTCCTTGGAGAAATTAAAATTGATTATACCCTAATTTGGGGTGTAAAAATTTCAATTCATAAAGTGAATGTAAATTTATAGACATTATCTTTTTTATCTTCGAAACATAAATAATTTAGTTTTGTCATCTATGTATCAATTTAAATTTTATCTTTGATTTTTATTATTCCTTTTTTCTCTCACTCATCTAAACAAAATGAATATATTTTTCATTTATTTTTTAATGATTATTTATTATGTAACCAAACACAAGATGTTAAAAAAATTTTCTTCCTCTCCTTCAATTTTTTTTTCAATTTTCTTTATAATATTTTTCTCTTCCCTCTCCACCTCATTGTCATGCATAGTGTAAAAGACTTGTAGAATAAATCCAGATAATCTAATATTTTCAAATTCATTGTAATATATTCTAACAAGATGATGGTGCAAGCTGGAGATTCTACACAAGCTTATTCATTCTTCATTATTCTCATTAGGCCTATACGTATAAAAATCCTGCTTTAGAATCCTTGCATCTCAATTTCAACTGAAGTCAAGTCAGCATATTCTATCTATAGTATAATATATACTAAAACCCAATGTTAGATACTGTTACAGTAAATATGGATTCACATTACCAAATATATATGATCATGGGTAGCAAATGAGTAGATCTGAATGAGTATGATTAGGGTTAAAATGAATAAATGTCAAATTATCTATTTATTAATTTATGATCTATTTAATATTTTATGAATATTCATATCCATTTAATTCATATAAATTATAATCCATTCATTTAATTTATAATATATATTGCACTATTTTATTTATAATCTTCATTTATCCATTTAATTTTTAATATATACTACATCATTTTATTTATAAATTTTATTTAACAGATGTTTTAAAAATATTTTTTATTTAATATATGTTACACCATTTAATCTTTTAAATTTAATAAAAAGGATATTGCAGTGCGTGCTCATCTAATTCTTTTTTAATTATAGTCTAAGGTTTTAAATTTATTAATTAAATATATATATATTTGTAAAATATAACAGAAATATTTATTTAATTATAAACCTCACGTTAAAACTCTTGGACGCGAAGTTTATGCAGTTCATCGACACAGTGAACAACAAACTGACAGATGCAAATTGTATGCAGTATTTTATTTACTCAACTTTTTACCCATTTAATCTATAATATATATTACAATATTTTATTTATAATCTTGATTTATCTATTTAATCTTTAAAATATGATACATCATTTTATTTATAAATTTTATTTAACTAATATTTTAAATACATTTTTTATTTTATATATATTACACCATTTAATCTTTTAAATTGAATAAAAAAGACATTGTAGTGCGCGCTCATCTGATTCTTTTTTTAATTATAGTCTAAGGTTCTAAATTTATTAATTAAATTTATATATTTATAAAATATAAAAGAAATATTTATTTAATTTTAAATCTCACGTTAAAACTCTTGGGCGAGAATTTTATGCAGTTCATGGATACTATGAGCAACAAACTGACAGATGCGATGCTTTGATTTGAGTTCGTTGAAAGTGTCTTCATAGTGCTGAGAATGAGAGTGGAAAGAGCCGCTCTTTGCTGGGTGTATTTATTCTTTTTCTTGATTTATTTTATCTGCAGTTCTGGTTTTATTTTTTCTTAACAAGGTTTAAAGCTCTTTGCCATGGTACATCTTGTATACTGGATCTCTAACAACTCGTTACTATTTTTATT
>CATIWR010517663.1:0-33730 GCA_949677035.1 Omphalea diandra | reverse complement strand
TTCTCATTGTCTAGAAATAGCACCTATGGATGTGCACAAAGTAGTCCCACCACCCCATCGGAGCACCCTGCACAAACTTAAGACTAGGCTTAAAGAAACCTTCTTTCCTGATGACCCTTTGCGCCAATTCCAAGGACAGCCATTGAGCAAGAAATGGATTCTTGCAGCTCAGTATGTTTTCCCTATTCTTCAATGGCGTCCTAATTACACCCTCACGCTCTTCAAATCTGATATCGTTTCTGGTCTTACCATTGCTAGTTTAGCCATTCCACAGGTCGTTAAACTAACAATCATCAATTGTTTAATAACTTTTTTGTTGCTTTTCGTAGTTAAAAGAAAAAAGTTTCTTGCCTTTTCTTTAATGTTGAATATATAATTTTGGTTCAGGGTATCAGTTATGCTAAGCTTGCTAGTCTACCTCCCATAGTGGGTCTCTGTAAGTATATTTTCTTTTCAATTCTTGGTATGTGCAAGTTTTTTTTCTTTCAGACCCTTTATAAGGCACTGTTTGATTGTATACATTATGCAGATTCAAGCTTTGTTCCTCCTCTAGTGTATGCTGTTCTTGGAAGCTCAAGAGATCTTGCTGTAGGACCTGTTTCTATTGCATCTCTTCTAATGGGATCAATGCTTAGGCAAGAAGTATCTCCAACCACTGATCCTCTATTGTTTCTTCAACTTGCTTTTTCTTCTACCTTTTTTGCTGGTCTCTTTCAAGCTTCTTTAGGATTGTTAAGGTGAGAGTTCATGTCCTTCTTTCTTTCTGTTCTTTTTTTTTCCTCCCTCCCTCTTTCTCTCTCCCTCTCTCTCTCTCTTTCTTGAAATTAAGAGTGACTAGATTCATTCATTGTTTTCTGCAGGCTGGGATTTATAATTGATTTTCTTTCAAAAGCTACTCTGATTGGATTCATGGCTGGAGCTGCTATCATTGTCTCTCTGCAACAGCTTAAAAGCCTTCTTGGAATCACCCATTTTACAAATCAAATGGGTTTGGTTCCAGTTTTGAGCTCTGTTTTCCACAAAACCGACGAGGTAACTTACCAATTAAAAACATGTATTACTGATTAACGTGATGTTAGCTCAATGGTTCAGCTGATTGCGTCTCAAGGCGTTCTCTTAATAAGTTCAGAGTTCGAAATTTTATAATTGTATTTATTGGAAGAATTTTATTGTAAATAGCTATTCCACCAAATTAAGATATGAAATACTCAGTCAAATGCAAAAATATGTTCTAGAGTTATCTTGACACTAACACTGTGGATTTAAAGATATGATACTTCCAAAACTTAGCAACCAACAAGACCGAAATATATGTGTGCATTAATTTTCTGAACAATAATTTCATTTTTTTATGCAGTGGTCATGGCAAACAATATTGATGGGGTTTTGCTTCCTTGTCTTCCTTCTAGTGACAAGACATGTTGTACGTTATTTCTTTCAACTCTTCCAGTCTCTCTATTCCATTCAAAAATATATTACCCTAATCTTTTTTTTTTTTTTTACATGTGAAAGTAATTTTAGTTGTGAATAATATCAAGCAACATTTTTGTACGGTTTTTCCAAGTACAGATTCTTTTCATGTAAAAAAATTTGCAAAAGTTAACCAAAATACAGTAGTCTATAGGACTTGTCCATTAACTCAAGATTTTGGTGCGGACCGTTTTGATTGTCTGTATTCACCAAGCCATTATACATCTTGCCCCGCCACCATCGCATCGCATTCATGTGAATCATCATCAGAACTTGTTGGTATTCCAATTAATATAAATGTATGGATTTCATATGCCTTTTGAGTGGTGTTAATCTGGAAGGATCTCAATCACAAGTACTGAATATTTCCATCGCGTGTAACGAAAAAAAAATCTATCACATCGCAATTATTGATGTTTATTAAGCATGATCAAGTATTTATCTTGTAATGTATAAGGATAAGAATTCAAATTATAATATTTCTGTTCTCTCAAAATTTCAGTTTCTTAATCATTATAAAGCTTTTTAAATCCTAAACTTTCATATTACAAGCACAGATCATAGACAATCTTCACTTAAGCCTGTCTTCTTGTTAACTAACAGAAATAGTAAATGCTACAATAAGTTTAGGACCAAAAATAGCATTGAAAAATTCTTCATAAAAGATATGACGAAAAGATAAGAGTTATGGTAGTTGATTTCCAATTGAATTAATGTTCGTATTGGGACGTGTGCCATCATGCAGGGCATGAGAAGACCAAACCTGTTTTGGATCTCAGCTGGAGCCCCTCTTGTGTCTGTGATTCTATCTACCATCCAAGTTTTTGCTTTCAAGGCTCAACATCATGGGATCAGCATAGTAAGTTTGTTGATTTACTTATTTATTTACTCTATTTCACTTTCTGCAAGAAATTATTTAAATGCACCTGGTGCAGCCATGTCCATAGACATTAATATCATTCATAAATGGATCTCATATGAATATGAAGTGTTAATAACTTCATAATTAATTGACTGTTATTAGATCGGAAAATTACAAGAGGGATTAAATCCTCCATCATGGAATATGTTGCAATTTCATGGAAGCTACCTTGGACTAGTCATAAAAACTGGCTTTGTTACCGGCATTATCTCCCTCACTGTAAGTTCCTGTTACCTTTTTTTTTCTATAATTATAATTCCCATCTGCTAGTTATGCAGCTTAGCCATGATGTGGCTTGAAATACTACAAAAGAAAAAAAAAATTATATATATACATATATCTTTCAACGAGTCTACAGTTTAATGTATTAGAATCGTCTTCATGTTAAAAGTTGAAAGTTATTTTTTATTAGACTAAATTACCCAAAAAAAAATTAAAAAAAAAAAAAGAAAAAAAAAGGAAGAAAGGAAGAAAAGATCAATTTTTATATTTTCCTGTACCGAACTTAATTCAAACAGGAAGGTATAGCAGTAGGGAGGACTTTTGCTGCTTTAAAGAACTACCAAGTGGATGGTAACAAGGAAATGATGGCAATTGGGTTAATGAACATAATTGGCTCCTCCACTTCTTGCTATGTTACAACAGGTGCACATCTACCGCATTGTTAACCCTTACTTGCTCTCCATAATGCTGATAATGAAGCAATGAAAGATAAAAAAAGAGATGCAACTTCTGCATTAGTCCTAATAGAACTTTGAATTTCAGGTGCTTTTTCGCGGTCTGCTGTGAATCACAATGCAGGAGCTAAAACAGCAGTGTCTAACATTGTAATGTCAGTAACAGTGATGGTTACTCTCCTCTTCCTAATGCCTCTATTCCAATACACACCAAATGTTGTATTGGGGGCCATCATAGTAACAGCAGTAGTTGGCCTCATAGATATCCCAGCCGCATGCCAAATTTGGAAGATTGATAAATATGATTTCATTGTTTTGTTATGCGCATTCTTCGGTGTTATTTTCATCTCTGTCCAAGAAGGCCTAGCCATTGCAGTAAGTTTTCAGCTATCAGCTATCAGATACAGCAAGAAATTAAAGTACTAGGCTGTTGATGTTTTCATGTTTTTATATGGCATGGATGGGTTGATGATCAGGTAGGAATATCCATATTCAAGATCCTCCTACAAGTTACAAGGCCAAAGACAGTGATTCTTGGAAACATACCGGGGACAGATATATACCGTAATCTTCATCATTACAAGGAAGCTGTTATGATTCCTGGCTTCCTCATTTTAAGCATTGAAGCCCCTATCAATTTTGCTAATGCAACTTACCTTAAAGAAAGGTCTGGTTGACGCATTAAATGGCTGATTAAAAAATATGATGGCTTTTATATTTGTTCCACTAAATTAATGTTTTTCTTATAGGATTATGAGATGGATAGAAGAATATGAAGCAGAAGAAAATTCAAAGAATCAATCAAGTTTCCATTTTGTTGTCCTTGACTTGTCAGGTAAACTTCATATATAGAAATTTGCATGAAATTAGCAAAGTTAGGGTGCTAAGCAATCTCACTGTGTTGCTTTATTTTAGCTGTGAGTGCAATTGATACAACAGGAGTCTCACTCTTCAAGGATTTAAAGAAAGCAATGGAAAATAAGGGAATTGAGGCAAGTATACAAGTAGTTATCTTTTGTTTTTTAATAAAATCACAAGGATTTTTCAGGTGATTTTGCATTTAATTAATTAGTAGCTATTATTATGTTGTTGATTGATCATTGCCCTTACAGCTTGTGCTCGTGAATCCTGTTGGGGAGGTGGTGGAAAAGCTGCAACGAGCTGATGATAGCCGCAGTATGATGAACCCAGATAGCCTCTACCTGACAGTCGGTGAAGCTGTGGCTGCACTCTCATCTACAATGAAGGCTCAGTCATCAAGCCATGTATAATTACCAGATTCCTCATTTCACCAAAAAAAAAAAAAAAAAAAGAAAGTAGAAATCTAATGCATAAATAGTGTATAAGCAATTTGCATTCTACAACTTTGAATGTAATTTCATAAGCTTAGCTAGCAATTTGGTTTGGTTTTTCTATATATGAGAGTTTGCAAGTCTATGAGATCACAAATACAAACCCAAATCAAGAGACAAATAAAACTACATAAATATCCATCAAGGAGAATGAACTTCTTTCTCTATGGAACCATGAAAGCAAGTGTTTCTCCATGTAAGGTCGGAGGCCACGGCAAGTATGAGAATGGAGTGCTGAGACGAGCAAGCGTTTCTCTGTTCGTTTTCTGAAAATAAATATTTAAATTTGAAAAATAGAAATTAAAGACAAAAAAATAGAAATGATAGCATACAGAAATGCAGCAAAAAGATTGGTAGATGAAATTTTTTTGACACTGTTTGAAAGCTTTCTTTTTTCATAGTTAAAATCTTTTTTTTTTAAATGAAATAAATTTCATTAACTGATTAAATCAAAATGCAAAGCAGATACAATAAAATCAGGGGGCTGAGATCTCCAAACATCTAGAGCAGACATTAAAACAGAGGCCCTTGCTAACAAATGAGCAATCTGGTTGGCAAATCTTTTAGCAAACACACACAAAACATTTGTGATACTCTCCAGTCATCAATTAGCGAGCCAAAGTATGAACTAATGCCTTGAAACTGTTGATCGCTCTTACTAATTGTTGTCCATCACATTCACAAAAATCTTATTGATGACTGCAGAGTATCACAAAAATCTTATAATACGACACTAGTTGATAATAATACTCCCAAAATAATTGACAAAATTTCATTTTTACGGGAATTAAAAAAGCCAGTTAATTGCAGTTATTTTGTGTATTTTAACCATTTTTTATTAATATATCTCTATTTATTTTTTATTTTATCAACATTAATAAAGTATAGTTATTGTTAGAACCTCAAAAGTTAATAATAATATTTAAATATTAGTAGTAAAATGATTATTGTAACTTAAAAAAAATTTGTTGAAGAATATAATTTTTTTTTCTTTGCATCGAAAATACAAATTTAAAATCAAAATATAAGTAGTAATTTATTGAAAGTGTGAAAATACATATCAATTAATAAGGATATATTAGACAATTGTTAGATTAATTATCAATAAAAAAAGAAAATTACCAATGATTTTGGGACTCAAAAAATAAAAATTTTGTCAATCATTTTGAGACGAAATGAGTAATAATAATAATAATAATAATAATAATAATTATTATTATTATTATTATTATTATTATTATTATTATTATTATTATTATTATTATACTTCCTCCCTCGTAAATTTTCAATCTACTTTTTTTTTACACGCATATTAAGAAAATGTAAGTAATATGGTTAAAATAGTTGATTTTATATACTTTTTATAAATATTTCCTCACCTTCACATTAAAATAAATAGTGATAAATATTCTTAAAATTATTAATTCTTTAATGTAAAATCAGTTAATAGTATTACAAAATTGGCTAATATAAACTAAATAAATAAATTTAGGGAACCTGCAAGTATCAACATTTTAAATTTTGACTACCTTTAAAAATAATAAGGAAATATTGATGGTTTCCTTGTTTGTTAGTCATGGTAATATGTAAGGTTTTCTTATTTTAGCTTTGCAATAATTAAATTTTTTTGTTCTCTATATATACTTATAATGTTTAAAAATTAATTTTATTTAATTTTTCAATAAGTGCATTAAATATTTAATGTTTATAATTTTTTTATAATAATGCATTCATTAGGAGTATAATGAATAATTAGTAAATTAATTATAGTATAGTGAACTATATTATGGGATAAATAAAAAAGAAAACCTAAACTAAAATTTTGATACGTATGGAGTATTATTATTATTATTATTTTTAAACATTTTTATGGCAATAATAAACGTGGTTTAGTTATAGATAAGCAGCACACAATTTATCTCCACGACACGGTAAAACAAGCCACTCTTTACCGTCAAACTATCCCTACGACTTGTCGTTACTCAGTTGAAAAGCATTTTAAGATAGTGATGGAAAATCGAATACGCAGCGTGGTATAGTGTAACGACGAGGAGGGAGATGGGGAAGAGCAAGAAGGGCGATTCTTCTTCTACCTTGCAAAAATACGGCTTGCCGTTCTACTCCGCAGCTTGGGTTCCCTGTAAGCAAGTCAGATCCAAGCTCCAATCTCATCCACCGGATGTCCACAAAGATGATCAAGATCAATACTACGTCAGTCTATGCGGGGGTGGCGGAGAAGGCCGCAGCGGCATCCCAAATGCTGTCGTTCTCGCTCACTTCGATTTCGCCTCCAGTTCTCTATCTGCGCAGCCCGTATGTTGTAAAATATCATTATATTTGGTTTGATATTTAGGAATTTAATTGAAGCGGTCTGATTATATGATATGATAGGTAGCGAAGGTTGACCTTGGCCCTGATCTGCCTTATAGAATGGTAGTTCATCCTGGTGGAGATGGACTCATTTGTGCTTTGCCTACTGCCTGCCAGTAACTATCCTATTTATTTTTACTCTTTAAGCTAGGCTTTGGTGATTCAGTCGGTTCCTTTATATTATACATTTATATTTAATCAATTCATGGGATTTGTTTATACTTCAGCTTTGATTAGTGAGTAACATCAGTTGAGAATTTTACGTAAGTTTGTGATGGGGAATAAATGATAGTCACTCTAGTGAATAGTTGGGGTGTCGGGAAAAAAGATGATTCAGTATTATTTGAAATTGATGCTAATGAGAAATAAATGATGATAGTCTTTGAAGCTTTTGTGCTGACATTACAGTCAAGAAATTGTGGATAAAATTAATTGGATAAAGCTTTTTTTTTTTTTTTAAATGGTACCTCGAGAACACTAAGCGTAATGCAAGCCAGTGTTGTAGTGTGCATGCTCCTGATTGTTAAGCATTGCCAGAATTAGTATTTATTTTTAAATATTTAATTAATTATTTTTTATAGTTAATATTGATTTAAATAATTATCTTTAATATTACTTTTTGTATGATCTCATAATTAATAGCTTTAATATTTATTATTTGTAAGAAAAAATATTTATAAATATGTCCCTTTATTTTTTTATATTTACATGTTCCCCCCACGTTTCGTTTCCTATATTTTTAAAAATTAACATTTCCCCATGTCTGTTTTTTGTATTTCCCATTTCCGCCTTTCTCGTTTCTGTGCTACTTAGTTTCCATCTGTAAGTAACATTATTTTTTAGTTCATACTGGTATATTCAGTGCATTTATTGAAGGATTGTTAATCTATCACTATTTTTGTGTCTAGGTATTTTGACTGGGATGAAGTTAAAGATGGCGATGCTCAGAAATTGGGGCTAAAAAAATCTGAGAAAGTACTCACCCAATTAGAAGACATTGGACAGCAGTTAGCATTGGCCTTTAATAGTGATGGTTCTGTATTTGCTGTTGGCGGCGAGGTAGAGATGTTGCGCAGACTTTTATATTAAATTTTGAATGGATTCACTATATATCCTTTACTTACTGCTATACAGATGAGAAAGACACAATGTAAGACAACAATTACAACAATCTCTTCATGCTTTGGTTATTTCTGAGAGAAGTGGTTGTCTAGAGTCTAATGAAGGATGAAAAGGATAAATTTACTAAAATCAATTACAAAGCTGTAACATGAGGACTACTTAGAAATTATTTTTTCCTGTTTAGGCTTTACCAGAAAAATATGCTTTAGAATTTATATTGAAAAATGAAAACTGTTAAAATATGTGGAGTTGTTGAAGGTTGTCTGATTGTGTAGGACCAGTAAATGGGCAGGTCAGAAGGGTTTGATCCAAATTGTTGGAAGATGAATGCGGCATTAACTAGATCTACGAGGAGTTTATGGCCCTTAATCAATTAACGGCCAATGGAAGTAGTGTCATTCCTACTATAATTGGGACTTCAGATCATTGATTGATTATATCCAAGCATTTCCATTGTTTAATTCTTTCTGTTAATTAAATCCAAGCACTTCCCTGTTAAGCTCACATTTCAGGAGCAATATTTCGCTGCAAATTTTAGTATTTCAGAAAGTTAAGAAAACCTGGCACACACTTGGTTGAAGCATTTTTCATATCATTGTTTAATCAACATAAAATGTAGCTGCAAAAATAAATAGGCTTCTTCTTGTGGATGGTGTGCAGTGTAATTGAATTCTTTACAGAATATCTAGCTGAAAGGTTGATGATAAGTAAACTTTGAATCATGTTCTTCTTGTCTCTGTTCCATCTGTTTCCTTATTGTTACATAAAATATTGGATACTGCATGCATGCACATTCATAAATACATACATAACACTTGCATGGTGTAAGTATTTTTCCACCTGACACGGTAATTTTGGGACATGCTTTTTGGAAACTTACCTCTATGTTGATCTGCTAGGTCATCATTAATGCATTAAACGTTATCTTCTTCTTCTGTCAGTTTTTAAGTTCAACTTATTCTTGTCTACGGTGATCTTATAAGGGAGTGACTGTCCCTTTTTTTCAGATATATGATGATCCAATTTATTGCAGTACAGGATGGCAATTTAAGAGTTTTCAAGTGGCCCAGCATGGACGTTATTCTCAATGAAGCTGCAGCTCATACTTCTGTAAAGGACTTATGTTTCAGGTATTGCAATAGTGGAGCAAGATGTTAGATCTTTAGTTCCTGAGTTAGTAAGTTTGAAGAGTTTGTGATATAATTACGCTGATATAACTTAATGGTGTTGCAGCCCTGATGGGAAATTTCTTGTTTCCTTGGGAAGTCGTGTCCCTGGTAGGGTGTGGGATGTTACTTCTTCAACAGCTGTAGCTTCTTTATCAAAGGAAAATGTAAGTAATCATCACTCAAGTAGACTGCTTGGATCCTACCTTCTCATCAAAGAGATTGTTTTCTGCTTCTTAATGCACAGTCATAGGAGATTGATTTAATTTTGATGCAAGAGTATAGTAGGTGAATTTCAGCCTAGTGGCTTGGCAAATCTTAGCAACAAAATGGTATTGTAATGATTTTATTTGTAAAAAATACAATAAAATTTCCATCATTGAAGAAAATTTTGAAGCCATTTTTCAGTTAGTCGAATTGATCCACTGTCAAATGTGTTTCTAAGCTAGCTGGATTGTTGTGTTACCTCCAGGATGAGGTTTTTGCCTATTGCAGATTTTCTGAAAGAAGTGATAAAACTCAGGTTCTTTATATCGCTGCAATAACAGGTAATTTTTTAGAACCAATATCCTTTTTCCCTCAGAATGGTTTAAAAAGGAAAAAAAAAAAGGTCTTTTGACCTTGCAATACTATGCTGCTAATCCTCGCAAATATTTGTTTAAATAGGCAAAGGTGGAAGTATTTTAACAGTAGATACAAGCTTCTGGAAGAGAATTAGCTCAAAACGTATAACTCGTGATCCGGTTTCTTCCTTCAATGTGTCACCTGATGGAAAGTTCCTTGCAATGTACTTGATCTTCACTTTGTTGCTTTGATGTACTTGAGCTCATTTAGTAAGCACCTTCAGGATTATAATATGTTTATTCTCTTACAATTGATTGACGTAAAGAGGTACTATTGAAGGAGATGTGCTGCTTATAAATTCAAGGAGTATGCAGGCTCAAGCAGTGGTTAGAAAGGCTCATCTTGGCATGGTAACAGCACTGGCATTTTCCCATGATTCAAGGTTGGATGTCTTACATGGTTGCATGATATCCTGCTTTAATTAATCTTTATGCTGTCTCATTCCATTCTACCCCCTCCCCCCAACCCCAACTCCAACCCAAAAAAAAAAAGCCCCACAGTGGCTGTCTTTTTCTTTTTTGCAAAATCCCTAAACTTGTAGTATTTGAACACAGGGCTTTGGTGTCTGCATCGATGGACTCGAGCTCAAGGGTAACACAAGTTGAGGACAAGAAAAGTGGTAGGTTCCAAACTAGTTTTTTCTTTTGTTAAATGTTCATTTTCTGCCATTGGCATTAACGTTCAATGGTTGGATAGACCTGCTAATGTAATAACAGAATGAAACGCATCTTGAGCTCTGATGGAAGCCCATCATAATGTGATTGTTCTGAACTGATGGTGAAAATTAAATACTTCGTCAAGCATGGACTGTTAATAGTATCCAGGAGGTAGAAAGACTAAAGTTGGTAATTGTCATTGTCATAGCATAAGGCTGGAACTGGTTTCCTTTGTATTAAAATGACACCGCTAAAAAAGAAAGCATTTTGGGATATGATTGTTCCCGTAAGTTTTGAGCATTAGGCTCCTAGCAGGTAGGGAGTGTGATTTGAAACTTGAAGAGAGATGGGAATTTGTGGAGAAACACGTTGGTAAAATGATATAAGCTTGCAAAACCAGTTAGCAGTTAGGACATTCCCCCGTTACCTTGTATTCTACTTATTATTCTTGTTTTCTTTTGCAGGAGGATTAAACTTGTGGATCATTGTATTCATAATTTTGTTAGCGATTGCTGCGTATGTCCTGAAGAATGAAGGACTTCTTCCTTTTCTTGACTAGAGTTTGATGTCATCACCAATTAATTGAGATTTTTTTTTCCTTATCATCGCATAAAAGCGGATAATATAACATTGTGAAATTGACATGTCGTACCTTGTCAAGGTCCAATACTGATGGTATGTTTTGAATGTAACCTCCGGGCTGATGAAAGGTTGCTAGATGGGCTAGGTTCAAGCTCTGGCTTAGCCTATCAAGCCCAGCTCATTATAGCCTTGAGTACAGTGAATGTTTACTGGTCTGTGGATTGATACATTGGTTGTACAGACTGCAAGCCTTTGTTAGTCAACGGATGGGAACCTTTTTTTTGTATATCGTATGGTTGTGCACAGTTGTACAGATTGCAAGCCTTTGTTAGTCAACGGATGGGAACCTTTTTTTTGGTAAATCATATGGTTGTGCACAATGATTCTAAAACTAGACCAGTTAGTGAATTGATCACTTTGATGTGATTTTTAGTTTGATTAGTGTGAGCAGTTCGGTTCAATAATAAATAAATTTGAAAAATACTATTAAATTAGCTTTAAAAAGTCAGAAAAATATTAAAATATATTTATAATAATTAAAATAAAAATATTGGAATATTGGTCACGGATTTGATATTTTGTTTAATCTGTTTGGTTGGTTTGATTTGATTTGATTTTTAAAACATTTGCTGTGGATTGCAGCCCTTCCCATGATTCCACATCATTTATTGTTTTCCCCTTCTTTCTTAGTCAAGATGAAAAGTTGGATAATCTCATGGTCTGAGAACAAAGATGCAAGATAGTGTAGTCGACAGTTTTGTGTCGGTTTCAGTGGTTGCTCACCAAGTATGGTGATGGTTAAATCAGTAGATAACAGTGTGACATTATGATCCAGGCATAAATTATTTTATCTATAAAATCTGTTTTGATGAGTACCCGGGATAATTCTGATGTATAACAAAGAAATTTAAGCACTGACAATCTCTATCTTAATACCTTATTCAAACCTGAATATGTATAGGCAATTTTTTTTTAAAAAACCAATAGATATGCATTTCATTAGTATAGTAGGAGTAAATTACAGAAATGGGATGTAACCTCCGAACATTACTCATTGTATCCCTATTCTAACATAAACTTGGCAAAAGATCGTCCGAGGCGGTGTTACAGGTGAGGATCTAGGGAGACTTCCCATTCTTCGTTTTCATCTTGTGGTATTGCAGCATATGGTGGTTCTATTGTTTCAAATAAGGTGTTCATCAAGAGCGTCATGTTCCAAGAAAATTAGTTGTAGCAGCTGTGTTTTTTCATTTTATTTTGTGCTGTTACTAAGTTAAAGTTGTTTTCTTCTTAATCAAGAGCTTCAACATGTTTCGATTCTAATGCACATTGTACGTTTCTCATGCAACGAATTTTCACTTTGTTCATATAAATATATATTCTTAAGAGGAAAAAGAGTAAATGACAATAACAGTAATAAACTCAAGGTGGTAAACAGAGAACATATGTTACTTTGTTTTCTTTTGATATATTTGAATATTGAGTTACACGACGAGAGTCGCTCCATGTCATCTGCCATTTTTAATTTTTCCTAGTGTTCCGTACAAAAAGGAGCAACTAAATTAAAGAATACTTTTATCTTCTTTCGATTATATATACTGAAGAGAAAAACAGTTATAAATTTTGTAAATTGAGGGAAAATTGATTGCCAAGAGAAACATCAATTCTGGTCAGAAGCTCCTGTTAGACTCAACATTACCCAACATTACCCTGATTATTAATCGAGGGCCCTTAGCAATGAGACCTTTTCCTGAAAAAAGATTAGGATGTTCAAAGAACTGCTCATTGGCGTTTCCTTTGATAGAGCGAATATCCAACAAGAGCAGACATCAGAAAGGTCCACAACACCTGCCAGATATGACTGCGTCAGAAGCTTATCATAAGTTCAGTGACAAAAGAGAAGAAAAAAAAAACTGAACAGTTCAACTGAAACAAGATTAAGCTGTTGTCCAAATTAAATCTGGACGTCCCCCATCCAATTCCCACTACTTTATGCAAGATATGCCAATAGATATGGAATTGGCGACATATACATCAGATCCTTTTCCACTCCATCCAAAAAAAGGAAATTGTCACAGATCAAGCATGAACTTAGAAGTTCCATAAAAATTGTAAATTCAAATAAAATCTAATGCATAGCAGCCAACTATTGTACAAGGTATTATAGGTACCGTGTTGATAGTCTGCCATCTTTCTAGCCTCTTGATTCTAGATTGCATATCTTCAATTATGCCTTCTATAGAAGCAGGCTCCCTACTCGGTGATTCTGAAGCTGAGCTGTTACCCTGTCAATTTGGCCATAGTATTACATCTTTGTGTTACATAAGTCATGACATTACTAAATATTAAAGAAAAACAGTTTTCAGTCTTGAAAACATTCACAGAAAAACTTGCAAAATTGCTTCATATCCCTCCCATATGAACTTAACATTAAACATTTTTCAACTATAAGATACAGGGAAATATAAAATTGTTTCTAATAAAAGATTAAGATGTTCAAACAACTTCAAAAATGGCACTCTGCCAATAATGCTATCTCATATATCATGTTCAAAAACTCGGGGAAAATGCAAAATATGCATGTTACCAAAAGCTGCTTCATAGGAAATGATGACCAGAGGCAGAATGAGGTTTCAGTCTTCTCATTGAGCATGGTGGAAAATGGAATCAGATCCCAATGCTCTTATTACATGCCATCTAGTATAGAATATCAGGAAAATTCCATCTTAAATCTGTTTTTGTTCATCTAAAAATAAGTTTTCACAAAGCATATGTATATTATGCCATTTAACCAAAGTAAAATTACCTGAGATTGTATAAATTCAACAAGTTCCTGCAATCTTGCAGTTTGCTGAGTGTGAATTCCACTAGAACCTCTTTCTATCATTGGTAGTCTCTCCAAAATGATTTCCAGATAACTCTGGAAGTATTAAAAAAGAGCCAGTCCAGCACAAATTAACCCATTGCTTAAGATACTGCCAACAAAAAATCAGACAATCTAGCAAAAAAGCACTGAAAGCAACACCTTGGTTGTATATGAACCATCCAGTTTAAGTGTTGAACCAGCAGCTGCCACAGCATCTTTATTGACCCCTTTTATCTGTATGTAAGGAGTAGGGACATCTTGTAGATGATCAACCTCTATAAGAATCTACAATTCAGGACAAAATTTAAGAATTTAATACCGTGCATATAAAAAATTATACAAGAAGAAACACAAAGTTGCATAAAAAAAACTTATAAAACAGCCACAATTATGGACAAAGAAAGCCAAAAGAAAATGTTGAGGTTCAAGAACAAGATATTATCATCAGGCATGACAAAATAAGCTTGTAAAATAGCAGCCACCCTAAATAAACTAATAACCAGCCACTCTGGACACCCATACAAGCAAAACACGGGCAAAAACATTTTTCCAAACCAACAATACAATCGCAACAACTATTTATGATGATAATAAATCATCTGATCACAGAGTCAGAAACATGACATCCAAATAATGGTAGCTAAGTTGATCAACTGAGAATATCAGATGATATTCGATTACTGGTTAATATACTCCTATCTGCCACAGACCAAAATTTAACTACATGAAGAAATGATGTGATGACAGAAAACTAATAAGAGAAGTTAAAAAGTACATAGAGTTTATAACTTTTTGTCCAAATAAAAAAGAATGCCCAACACTTATTCTACAACATAAAATGCGTAATATAAACATTCACATATACAACCTTCCCATCTTGGTAGATAACTGCAGAAGCTTCAATATAAGCTACAGCTTGATACCTGACATCAGAAAATAAACACTTCGGTGGCTTACACAGATATATCAACATTAAAGCATTAAAAAAGACTAAGCAGAAATGCCAAACTTAACAAAAAGACACAATAAAATATCTTAGTAGTTTTCCAAAGAATGACATATGTTTATAGTAAGCATTGGAATTTGCTTTTTTCAAAATTTGTAGTAGTTAAAGGAATTTAAATACTTGAATATGCAAATTCCTATTCTCCACTTTCACATCAGAATACGGAAGATTTCTCTCAAATGCTATGCAATAAAAAGAGAATGGTCATAAGAGTATATATTCACTAGATCAAGATACTTTTACAAATGTAAACCCCTTCAAATTCTACAAATATCACAACAATAAAAATTTGCAATGAAAATCAAATTATGTTCATCATTTTCACATTTTGTATCATGCATTGATAAAAAAATCTACAGGTTCGAAAATGGCTAATGTTCGCGTCAAACTATGACAATTGGATAAAGAATCAGATTCACAGATTGAGCAGTGAGAGAAGGGGGTTGTGTTCAATGTAGAATTGCCCTCCTACCCTCATATTGCTAGATGCACAGACAATATGACAGTCAGTGTCTACCCAAACACTGCCAGCGTATAAGTTCAAACAAATATATAACACTTCATTTCATCAACCTCTATGAGAAAAGCTTACCCAAGGTTAAGAAGACCGGCAACAGTACTAATGCTAATATCAAAATCCACTTTTGGTTGAATGATGAAATTCCCTTCTCTTATAGGCTAAACAAAATCATTAGCAAATAAAAGTCAAACTTCCACATAATTAAAGAAAGCACATACTAAAAAGGATAAGTATATTACACAAACTTCAAAATTATGTACACACCTCACGTATCAGCAATGCAAATCTACCCTCACAAATTCTGACACGTATGCAATCATTCTCTGCCAACTGTCCATTAGCAGGAATTCCAGGAAGCCTTAAGTATATATCAATGAAATTCTGAACAGAACTGCATAACTTGGCAGGATCAAGGATTTTTACAAGATCTTGATCATCCACCTTCATTGATGACACATAAGTCTGTCAGATGAAAACCATGCCACAAGACTTTAGGACTGAAGCCAATGGCAAACTTACTCGCTTGTTACTCTTCAAAACAAATAATGAACTCTCAGGGGAAAGTACAGGGTCAAAGTCATTCCGAATTTTGAGCTGCAAGGATAAGCAAACATTGCAAGACCAAAGTTAATCATGAAAGAGCAACCCACCCTTCAGGAGCGAGTCATAATAAGAAACCAATATTGGACTTAAAAATGTACATGGCAGAGCACAAATGAAAAATCCACAAATGCACAACAGCATGCATGCACACACACATACAGAGATAGAATACAGAATCTATCATGAAGATGGCCATCATCATGAAAGGCCTAATAAGTTCAATTAAATATTACACATAGTATCAAACTTTCCCAAGACATTCCTTTTTTTCACATTACAGAAATCTTAATAAGTTCTATTAAATATTACACATAGTATCAATATAAAAATTTCTGAAGGCATTTTTCTACTTACAAGGCTCGTTACCTGAAATTAGTATATGAGCATGTATGTGGAACTAAACATTGGCATGACCGGAAATTAAAACCTTGACAATAAGTTACTTTTTATACTACTCAAGAAAGCAATCAAAGGATCAGGAGCTTATAAATGAACTAACATGTGCATGAACAAGATGGGGTTCAATATGCTGCTGGAACATTGGGAACACTGTCATCATGATCTCATTTTGGGACATAAGAGACCCCACTCTACTTTTGTCCCTTTGAACCCGAGAAATCAGATGTGAATGTACACCCCCAACCTGGTTTTGCAAAAAATCAATGTTATGCTACTCTTTTCTCATCAACTGACAATTTCCATACATAAAATTGTATACACACGCACACACTAAACAGTAAACCCATAAAGTCATCTTACAACAGCAATCCACAAGTCAAGTGATTTTCGAATTTCTGGATGCAGAGCATAAACCCCTTCAAAAATAATCTGGTTAAATTGAAAAAAAAAGTTGTCAGAATTATTTAACAAAATCTAAACTGCATAACTTAAATAATAAAATAAACAGGTTAAACAAAGAATTTCACTAATGATATTATATTACAAAGACTGGAGATAAAATTCCTAAAACCTTAAACAAACACTCATCCTCTGGCAACTGTGCTTGAACATCAGTAAAACTCGTTACTAGCATGGTGTCTATTCTACCATATATTGAAAGTAGATTGGACAATTGTAATAAACTAGAAAGAATTGATCCTACCATTTTATCAATGGGATAATTCAGCAATACATTCAATATATCCAATGTTCACGGTTCCTTTACCTGCCATATGCTCTCTGACAAAATAATTATCCAATTGCTAAAGAAAAGGGTGAGGGAAAAGTGGCACTGAGTCAAGCCAGCAGATACGACCAATTGTAAATATCCCAACAATGTGAGATTGGCAACTTGAAGGATGCAGAATTTGAAATAATTGTTAGAGCCCACTGAGGACATCATGTTGCCAGTCGTAGAAAATATAAACTCATTCCCAGCAAGTTTTGAATTCTTTTGAGAGATTTCAAGTCCTTAGAATCACTACTTTTACAAGACTTATGTTGCAGGGATCTTTAAATAGGACGCATCAGTATGAAACAATATCAGAAAGATGTTACAAGATTTTGAAATTGATTGAAAAGGCTTTGGCACCCTGTTCTATTTTTTCCACCTCTCTGCTTTTTCCATCGCTTATCTTTTCTTCTCATCTTAATACAAGATTTACTTAAAATGCAAAGAAAAAAATTTACAACCTATCTCTCCACTCCCACCCCATTATATTAACAACAGTTTGAAAACACCTTGCACCTTGCTGAAGTAAAACATGCTTTTCTTAAATCTTACTTTGCATAAACCAGCACTCTGATTAAGTTGATATAGAATGCCCTAGACTATGCTCGCATTGCTAATAATTTCTTTATCAATAAGGTGCCCTGAAAACAGAAAACTGTACACCTTTAGGAAAACATTTTGAATCTTTAAACCTTCAGAAAATGGATCTTATTCTGGTACAAGGTCCCCACTCACAGAAAGAAGTTACTAACTGAGGCCACAATCAAAAATCAAATGCAAAAAGTGGATCTCTCCTTTGCAGCATCCCTGCCCCCCTAATGGCTCCTGGACTTTTAACTTACGCTGTATTTGGTTTAAATACATTAAAGAATTCATTTCATTTGCAAATGAATTCTTATGTTTGGTATGTTCAATAATAATTATAGAATTCATTTCAAATGAGATGAATATTGTGTTTGAAATAAATCTAGAATCTAATTTAATATGTATTTGGTCAAAAATCTCCTTTATTACTTATTTAGTCCATGTGCACTGTGTATGTGACTGAGGTTGTTGGCATGTCATTGAACCCAACCCAGATCCTTGTCTTTGTAGGTTTGATCCAACGAACTGTATACAATGACGGCGACTAGGCAATTATTGAACACTGGTTATAATCAATGATACATGATTGCTGGTGATTAACAGTATCAATTTATGGCTAGACAAATAATGAGTAACGTTTATCCTTAAAATGTATAGGAGACCAAGCTGAGAGCCGATCTAGCAGCGTTACTGGTCACTGCTCATGCTCATGTCTATAAGTTTAGTTTGAAAAGTCAAATTAGGGAACTGTACAAGAAGTTCATCTTTGTTTGTTTGAAAATATTGCAGTAGGTTGTGACCTTTTTCAATCTGCCGTGAAGAGAGAGTGAAGATAAGAAAGAAAATAAGAAAATTAACCAGGGATATTGTGGTCATATGAAATATATTAGCTTACAAATATGGATTCATTTAGAAATCCTAACTATTTTGCTGGAATTTAGTTTAGTTACATCCAATTTCACAAATTTAATTAAGTAGAATTCTAAATGAATTTTCATTTAAACCAAACACACAAATTTTGGATTTGCAAATGAATTCCATAAAATCTTATGGAATTCATTTATACCAAACACGAAATTAGAATGTTTTCCATTGACAAACTCAATTGATCCAATTAAATCTAAAAGAGCAAATATGAATAACTGAAAATACAAACCACGCCACAGTCTTCAGAAACTTCAAGTTCCTTGAAGCCACTACGAACACCAGTCTCCAAATCAAATATGGGTACTTCAGTTCTTCTACCATTCCTTATGTCGTTAATATTCTGTAAACAAATTATGAAAAAAAGAATGCTATAATAGATTTTCATAAAACTTTGCACAACTATAAAGCTTGAATAAAAAAATGCACGCACATATAAAGCCTAAATAAAAAAATACACGCACATTATCTGCTATCCAATTATCTGTGTTTCTTATCATTTATCAATAAATGTAGGGTTCCTGACAGTCTCTTGTTACGTGATGCATAGGGGCTTAAAAAATTCTCGTCTTCATTGCCATCAACATATTTCTCTAGTAAACATGTTATTGGGCAAAAGAAAAACAAATAATTTCCCCCAAAAAAAATACTCATCTGATATGAAACATTATATAGCAGATTGGTGACACTGCAAGGACAATCTTCAAAACTTCAGGAAAAGGACCAGTTAACTTTAGCATAACAAAATACCAAAGGAATTAACAAAAAAGCAGGAAAAAAATAATTTTTATAACTAGTGAATGCATGTGCCATAGCACAAGAGGTCAAAGATTCAATCTTGGTGCCTTCCCCTTCAAAAAATTGAGTTGTACCAAAATGCAAAAAAAAAAAAAAACAGTGACGAAATGTCTACCACATGGCAGTCAGGAGAGCAAACTGCTGCTTTCCACTCGCTTGTGGAACGGGGGGAAAAGGGATTTCCGAACAAGACTCTCAACATATTCCAAGGGACCAATGAAAAGCTTAGGAGCAAGATATACAGCCTTCCAAACAAAATCCTTCATCAATAACAATAAGGAACCAGGAAGCTGCCAAAGAGCATCAGCTTGCAAACCAAATTGCAAATTAGGTACTAAGCAAATACATTTCTCTCTGAAACATTCCACTTCTTCCCTAATTGAGACCATTCAAAGAAAGAGATGAATGGTAGAGTAAGCTAAAGAACTATTCTTTAAACAAGTAAAGAATCTAAAGAACTATTCTTTAAACAAGTAAAGAATAGACGTGAAACTAAACATGTAAGTGGGCGAGTCAGAAAAGGTTAACTAACAGGCTCAGATTAAAAGTAAGCATTAAAAGAACAAAATTCTAAATGAAGAATTCTAAGAATCATGTTGGGATGGCACATACAAACTAGACCATATAAAACAATTGTTACATTTGAATCCAAATTTATAGTATTTCAACTTTTCCAAGTAGTCTGACAAGCCATTTACCAGGGCCAGTTGTTAGAATAAAATATCTCAACAAAATTTGCACATTTAGTGGCATCTTACCTTTGCAAGCAAGGATAGATCAAGAGAGTGAAAATCATCAAGCTTAAAATCCTTAACTTGTTCTGATATAAAGTAGCTTTCAAGGGAAACTACTTCACAACCAACAATATTTGCCATTTTATGAGCCAGGCTAGTTTTTCCAGATCCACTTGGACCTCCTGCAACAAGAAGAAGTAGAAACTGTGCATGTGACTGATAAACAAAGACAAACACCAACATGCGGCAGTATTGCAATTCTGGATGCTATTTTGCTTTCAAATAATGAATTCTATGATCCAGTACTTCAAGAGGGTCATTTTTGGACCATTTGAATAGTTGGTGTTATCTAAAAATGTTACAGCCTTCCATGATCACTACAAGAATAAAGAGATGGGAACCCATGCACTTTTCTTTTCAGAACATGGACATTGAAATATTATATAGCATATGTCCCTATATGTAATTGAAATGTCTTACGGGCCAACTCAAGGCTAAAACTAAACTACAAATATTAAACAACCTCCAGACCAGAAGACAGACTTTGTTAGAATGATCATCCCTTATCTAGTAGCAGATAAGGAATGTCAAGATTTGTAATAAAATGGATCCAGAATGCACTATAATAATCTATCAAAGTAAATAGGTTGCACTCATCATCTTAAGGAATCTCATACTCTCTCTTCAATCTTAACATTGTCAATTCACTTCACTTGTTTTACGCATAAATAGGCACTAACAAAGAAGAAGCACGTTGCACGCATTACATACAAATCCACTGTGATAAATCATTATACCAGTATTTGTATTTCCTATAGTCATATCCACCAAATATATATATATATATGCAAATACTTTTAGGCTTCAATAGAACAGTGTGGCATGAGTTAGCACTTCACCAGAACATGAACCTGACTAGATGGAAAGAAAGAACAGAAAGGAGGGGAAATGGAAGAGGGAGGATGAGAGCAGAGGATATATTACCAATTCCAACTATAACAGGAGGACCTTTATTCTCCAAAAGAGCCTGAAACAATTAAGAAAAATGCATAATCTTTAACATGGATATCTACACAGTCAGCATGTTATACTTGAAGGTATATAACTAGCTCCCAAGTAAAGTTTTTGTTAACTTATTTCACTCCTTACCTGTATCGCTTGAACTGCAAGAAGTAGTCCTCTATCCAAGTCATATGAACCAGGCATTGGAGCAAGCTTCTTAGTATCCCTGAAAGAGGAAAGATCTGTGGTTGCTTCATGAGAGAAGTCAAAACAAGAAAATCTGATAACAACATTTCCAGAACACAATTAACTAACGAGGGAAAATGATGTCATTTAGGTTTAAGAGACTTACCTACAACAGAGCTTCCAGTACGTGATGGATCTGATGAAGTGAAATGCCACATTGCTACAGTGGGTTCCATTCGAGATTTTGTTGGGGACCGAGTCCATGGCTGAGATAGATCCTCAAGCCGAGTAATGAGATTTGGAGAAGTGCGGATAGGCCTTGGGGCAGCAATGAATCTTTCTTGATTACCAGTCATGGAAGTCCTAGACAAAGGTGGAGGTGTACTCAGACGTGGTACACCTGCAAATAGAGTTTAACTAATTCAATAAAGAGCAACAATCAAACCAAAACCAAATGCATATCAACAGAGTGATCAAATAATTATAGTGCCACAGTATAATGAAGTCAGTTCCCAAATTTGCTCTTGAGAGTAATGAAACAATTATAGTATTACAGTATCAGAATAATGACTCCAGTTCCTAACCTTTGCTCTCAAGAATGAGTTCTAGATATGACTTGGTGATCCACGGTCCCTTGATGCCCATCCTCAATGCCTCTGCTCCAACAGCCTATAGTAGCAGAACAAACAAGATAAAATGAAAAATACAAAACCATCCAAGTTTCTAGCTGCTCTGAACCCAAAAAAAATTATGATAACAATCTAAAATTTGCAATGACATTGGACGGCACTCAGAAGTTAACCCAATTTCTAGCAACTGTAATGAAGATTTTACCGACAAAATGGAATAATGAACGAAGAAGCAGCATCAGAATCAACCAACTAGATTACATGTAAAATATATAATTTTTACAAAAATCAACAATCACTCTCATGATTAGTAGGATACTTCTACTGAAATAGGGCACATCAATAGATCCACTAGTTCATCAAAAACAGTCATCATGACATAAAATTTCATTTACCCAAAAGTATATGCAAATTTAAGGCTTGTGAACTCATGTCATGAAATTTAACAATGCCATTCTCATAATTTTTTCTTTATGTGTGGTTTTCTCTGAGTTTGGATAAAAGCAAAAAACTGGGAGTATGCATCTCTTAGACCTATCACCATACCGAAACACCCGCAAATCATAGCTCACTATGAAACTCAATGCATTACTTTATAACTTTTTACAAGAATAGCCTTTTTTATAAACATATAAGAAATGTGCCATATTAGAGACCCAGCTAAACAAAACCACTCATAGTCAAAGGGATACATTTTTGTGAGAATTGTTTCTAAGACATGTATGTCCATGGAGTACAAAAGGAATATTAATTTAGTTTCCTGATAAAATTTGAAAAAAAAAAAAGCTTATTTCTGCACAAAGATAGTCTTACAAATAATTCAAAGTGACAAACCTATTCCTCCGTAATCTAATTTTATTCTTGCCCATTCTCAAAGTTCCATTCTTTCTTTCTTCATGTGTTAGCATGAAAGGATGCCATGTGTATTGTTTGTACAAAGCAAATATTTTCCTATTTAAGGAGGGACATTCTGACTTGTGATGAGACATCAATGCCAATAACTGCTTTCTTTTTGCCACTACACAGATTTTTTTTAAAATCCTTTTCTCAAGACAAAAGAAAATATTATGTAAGATATTATTTTAGTCATCATTCAGACCAAGGAACAAATAAACACACTGTAAAGCATCCCAGATTTTTATCTTAAAAAGAAAGATAAGTTCATACTTTTCTATTCATGCCTCTCAGCACCATAAATGTCTCACCAAGAGTATCAATTGTCTCCAGTGACATTGAAAGATTGCCGTTACTAACAAAAGTAGATGCCCGTTTATAACTGACAACTACAGTATACCCCAAAGCCAATAAACCACCAAGAGTCATTCTTCCAACCTGTGTCAAGACAAAACAGTTAAGTAAAACCATCTAAGTTAATAATTCTAGAGAACATGGAAATCTAGTTTTTCAGCAGTTATAAACATGCATTTCGAGTCACAACATCATGTTGTTGCACAAAAACGGACAGCAATGAAAAATGGCATTCAAGCATGGATAAAAAAATCCCAAATAGTGCCAAAATACTGTCTGCTACCAGGTACAATAACAGCACCTATAGCAAGGACAGAAGTCTACAACTTGAATCCAGGGTCACACTAAATTGCCTACACGGACGACAGATCATGAAGAATGATCTGCAGAGACTAAAATGTCTTCCACAGCCCAAGAGATTCATATCGTCTTCAGCTTGTGTTTGTTGGATTAATTGGAGTAGAATGTTTGAATTTGTGCACCATACAAACTTCTATTTTCATGAGGACTTGAAAAGAAGAGGAGAAATAAAAGGCACAAGTCATGTAAAATAAAAGATGGCACAGAAGTGGAGGGGGCTAGGACATGTCTACGACCAAGGTAAAATGACAGGCTTCGCAAGGCATAATTTGCCATTTGCACCTGTCGTCAAATGACAATGCATTATCTTTGCAAACATGATATTTATAATGAAAAAAAAAACTCTCACAAAGCCCATCATTTTAGCATGGCCAGAATTGAAGACAGTTAAAATAGTCTAATAAGAAACCATTCTTCACTTCATTATGTATTGCAGTGAATCATATTCTTCAGCAAATACAAATTCAGGTAACACTTAAAATTGAAGATGTTGAATACTAAACTGTACTATGGCTAGATTGGAAGACTATCGGACCCTACATTCAATATGCCATAAGTTCTTGTATCTGTCTAGAAAGTAATACTTTAAACCTATTTCCGCACTCAGGTATTCATGCAAACAATAAGGGAGCTCCACAAGAAAATTAGATCATAGATTTTGACAAATTACTATTTACAGTAAAACAGCTGGGTTTTAATTAGTAAGAAGGTGTTTCAGTAACTTTCGTAGTTATAATTGGCTAAAACTTAAGTCTGTTTATCCTTGAGTCCTAAAAATCAAAACTTTCCTCATCATTCTACATCATCAGGATGCAATTGTGTAACACAATATGTCATGATCAAATTGAGTAATGACAACAAGTTTCGCCAGTTACATAGGGCTACCTCAAACTCAGCTTTTGGCCTAATAATGAAATTTTTGTCAACAATCCTCTGATCACCGAGTGACAGATAGTATCTAATACCAGATTGCCGCACCTTAATCCAATCATTGATTCGAGCTTCTTCACTTGCTGAAGGAGCCCTAAGGTACATCTCAATAAAACTGAAACCAAGATAAAGTATAAAACAAAATTGTTCATGACTAAAACTCAAAATCAAACTAGTTGATTTAATTTCTATATATATTATGGTAAAAAAAAGCAAGAACTACAAAGAACAACTGACTTGTCTATTTGTGGTTCAGATCCTTGAAAGGCATAAGCAGAGACATCTGGAGACTGTCACAATAGTATAACATGTTAATCAAAGGGTGCAAATGATGAACATTAAGTAACAAGTAACCACAAATTTTATACAATAAAAAAAAAAGAAAAGAAAGCTAAGTACCATGTGCAGTACCAAGAAATGCAAGAAAAGGATGATTCCAGAGAATCACATCACAAGCAACAACAATAAAAATCAACAAAGACAATGAAACAAGACATGCACCTTCAAATGCTTTGAATAAGTCCCTATAAATTCTATGAAGCAGTCTGTATCATTTCATTTCAGACTTGAGGAAAGGACCAAAAAGAAAAAGATATGCATTCTATTTTCTATTGATTGATTTGAAATTTCATTGAGAAAGGATACATCATAAATAGAAGATCCCTGTTTTGGCATTCTGTTGACATATCACATCATAATAACAAACCCATGAGATACAGCCTAATTATAAACCATGATAACTAATAACATGTCTAAGTCAAAATCAAATTGAGCAAGCTTGAAAGAGTGGCAGTTTAGACTACCACAAGAAAAACAACCTTCATGAGAGAAGAGAAGACCTATGAAATTAAAAATGTATGTCAGACTTTTAGGAGAAGTTTTGTTTTTGTTCAATCAACTGCTTCTATTAACTTCTATTTGAAACGATAACTGAAGAAAAAAATTTTAGTTCTGTAATTCTGTAATATCACAATGATTTGATACTTAAAAAAAATTCCCACCAGATGGGGAAATACCTTCTCTTAGAACATTTCATGAGTTAGTGTTACTGTATGATGGGAAAAGAAGAAGAAGAAGAAGAAGAAGAAGAAAAGAAAGAAGGCTCCTTGGCTTCCATGAACCGTAAGAAGACCTTAAATCATTCAAATAGCCAATAGGTTGCATCACCACTAAAGAAATTATTGGTAAGTTGGCATTATTACAACATATCATGAACAAGTACTCCACTGGTACAGCGAATATAGCAGAACAAGGATACAGTCACTTCACATGCATGTAAATGAAGGAGGTATTTATCAAAAACAACAATGGGCAACACAATAAGCACAGACCTCGCTCCTGCATTTCAGCTTGTAAATTGCTTCTCTAAATGAAGAGACAAAGCTGTTGTTTATCCTAATCTGCAGAATATACCCAAGATATAATGAATCAGCAGATAAATTTCAAGACATAAGGACATTGTAAACCAACCTGCGCATGATGAAGATCTGGCTCAATGTGTTTTCTAAACAATGGGAAAATGCTGTCGATAAGGTAATCCAATGAACAGGAATCTCCTATGTCATATCGAACTTTGGAAAGAAGACTAAAATGCACTCCACCAACCTGATCACCAACATATTTCGAAATCACCACATCCATAGTGAAGAAAAATAAAAACAACTGCTAACTCCACAACCATGATCAACATCAAAGTGTAACTCCCTAAGGATTAGAAAAGAAAAATTACCACAGCCACCCGAATATCCAACAAAGAGCGCAATCTTGCATGCAAAGCATAAGTACCATCAACTATTACCTAAGAAAGAAGTGTAGAGAAATGAACTCTATGGAAGTATCAGTTGATCATAGGAAGTGTTAGTTACACTGACTTACCACTCCAGATAAAGCACTATTTATTGTCTTCGAGTCAACACGTCTCTTTTGTTGGTAATCAAACACTGGTATTAAAGTGTCTTTACCCTTTATTAAATCCTATTTTCCACATAAAAGGCACTTGAACATGTAAGAGAGAGAGAGACAACACAGCACAGATTTTAAAGCAGCACACATCAATTGCTATGTCATTATGCAGCATCTGCAGTTAGTAGACTTGTCCATTTGACCATGGACACAGACGGTTTCTACTACAAGAAATTATCTCATAGTTAGAAATTCAATCCATATACACCTAACTCTTTTATAGCACTACAATGACAATGCATTGTCTCTCAACTTAAACAATTTAAACCAACAGAAACCTCTTATGTACTGATTCAATCATATTCAATATGCAACATTTGTGAACCGCTACTAGAAACAAAAGGCAAATACCTCAAGATTTTGGACCAATGCATCGAAATCAATTGAATCAAAATCATTCCCATCATCAAGTCCATTGCGATAATTCTCCATTGATATAAGAGTGCAACCAATCACAGATGCTACCTTCTCTGCTAAGCTTCATGAATCATCAAGCCAACAACACAAATTAGAACGTATCAAAAACAAAAAATAAAAAATATATATATATCCTATGCTTCACATCATTTCTACCCTAAAGTACCTCCATTGAAATTTCAAAACACATAAAATATAAACCATACAGCATAAATAACAATTTTACCTTGTTTTGCCCGAACCACTAGGACCGCCAATGCCAACAGTAACAACACCTTTGTTCCTTCTAAGCTCTTGAATAGATTTCACTAACAAGTAATATCCGCAATCAAAAGACTGCACCATCTCACCCCAAATATCAATCAGTCCCCATCCCAAACAATTCCACAATATTCATAGTTAATAAAAACTCAATAAAATCATTTCATAATTAGATGGCACAAGAAGCAAACCGATACGCAAACGCACAGAACACACAAATACATATCTGAATTAGAGAACTGGAAGGTGAAAATTACCACATGCAGAGGTAGGGATTGGAGGATGGAGGAGGAAGTGGACGGCAGTTGTTGGGAATAATCGCGACCGCCTTCTTGGAGAACTCGCTGAACGACATCGTCGTCCATTGGGCAAAAATGGCAATGGAAATGGGCGAAGCAACCGAATTAATTTAGTTCATTAGCTTTGCTTTTTTGCAGTTAATTGTCAGTGATTGCTTGGTTTGTGATTAATTGGGGAGAGAAATGAATTTGAATTAATTAAAGAACAGAAGAGAAAAAGAGACGGTTATCTTTATTCACTTTCGTGCCTTTATTTGCTCCACGTTGCTTGCAAGTATAGGCTCCCCTCCCCCTCTGTTCCCTTCTCCTCCATTTCTTTCTATTTTTATTCCATTGCTAATCTCTTCTTTTTTACTTCACATTATTAGTACTAAATAACTGACTTTAACAAAATAAAATAGGTCATTTTATTTTTATAACCACTAATCTTTTTTTTTTTTTTTGAAACTTATAACCACTTATCTTATTAACCAGTAATCAGCAATTAATATTTATTTAAAAATATTTGTTATATTTTATTTTTATCATTTATAATTAAATATATTTAAATTTTTCTTATGTTTTAATGTTTAATTTACCAAAAACTATATTTAGTAAGTAATTAATTAATTAAAAAATAATGGTTCTCACACTATTTAATATTATTAGCATTTAAAACTTTTTAGAACCTTATAATCTATCATGAAATAAAGAGTTTTAACTTTTTTAGGAATATATATATATATATATATATATATATATATATATATATATATATATATATTAAAATTTTAATTTCACACTTAAAATTTTTTTATCAAATTTCATTGTAAATTATATAATTGAAAATATTTAAGGTTCTTTTCTATAAATAAATGTTATATATAATTAATATAACTATAATTTGAACTATATAAAATCTTTAATGCGTGTTTTCTACATCTATTTTCTTATATGTGGTGATTCAAAATTATTATAATCACTATATTTATAGTATATAAAATTGTCTTATATATATATATATATAATTTAGTTAATATAATGTTGAATTATAATATAATTAATAGGATAATTTTAAAATATTCAACATAAATTGTACTAATTTATTCATAATGAATTGATTTTAAAATTATAATAAATTAGCATGATAAATTGCTAAATCATGTATGAATTACAATGATTTATTTTTATTTTTATATCATAATAAATTATAATTCAATTATATTTTATATAAATTATATTGATTAATTTTTAATAAAGTCTCAAATTATTATAACTTAAAATAGGTTCATAAACAACAACAACCTCTATATTTTTAAATTTAATTCAATATTGATATAAAACTAAAGAAAACGACGTCAAATGATAAAATCCTTTAAACTTGAAACTTTACACTATTGAAAAATAATTTGATTATTAATAAAATTTATATCAGTTTTATTTATTAATTAAAATTATATTGAAATTACCTAAAAATAAAATTACATGTTTCCAACTAAAATAGAAATTTTGATGATTTATTTATAATTAAGTTAAATTTTTAAAAATTTTTGTTACTGCATGTATAATAGATGTATAGTGACTTAGCTAAATAAAAAAGATTATATCTATAATCTAACAAATAAAACAAAATCATTTATATAGTTAAAAAAAACTTAGGTGTTAAGCTAAATTTTAATAAAAGTAAAAATAAAAATATGTTATTTAGAATTAGATTAATTTTATTTAGAATTTTCGACATTAGTTGGGGGAAACAAATTATGAAGATTCTAAATAGGTTTTTTAATTTTATGTACCATAGGTAAACAGGGGAATTAGTGCCACCATAATATAAAATATTGTGGACACTACTAGAGAGAGACCTCATAATGCATGCTTTTCTACATGCCAAAGTTCTTACCCTGGAAAAACTATGTGGTGGTATCTAATTAGCTTAGGGTTTGGCCATATCTAATAGATAGTATTGAATTCGGAGAATTAAAGATTTTTATAGATTTTAATATTAAAATATCTAATAATTAATTTTAAACACTTTTTAAAAATCAAAAATATTTAATAAAAAATTTTAAAAAAATCTATAAAAATTAAGAGATATCGGAGTTAGTTACAATAGGAATGTAATTGCTACTGCTTAGGGTATGCCTCTATTTATTTCACCAAAAAAACTTTTAAAGGCTTTTCAAAATCTATAAACATTTAAATGTATTTAATTACAACTTTATAAAATCCATAAAAATTAACTGGTATTCAAAAAGTCATTAAGTTTTAAAAGTAATAAATTTTGTAAATTTTGGATGACTTTTTAGATAATAATATAAATAGATCATTTAAAAACTTCTCTTTCACATCATCAATATTTTTATAAACTTTGAAAATAGAGTCTTTAAAAGTCATTCACAAATTTATAAAATCTATACTTTATAAAAGTTATTCACTTAAAAAGTCTATAAAAGTCTATAATAATCAAGATGTATTTAATAAAAATTTTTAAAAACTTTAAAAAATCTACAAAAATAAAAAAATATTCAATAATAACTTTTAAAGATTTTAAAAAAATTATATAAAAATCAGAAATATTCAACTACAATTTTTTATGAAGCCCATAAAAGTTAATTGGTATTTAAAAAGTCATTAACTTTAAAAGTAATAAACATTTGTAAACTTTAGTGACTTTTTAAGCAGTAATAGGAATAAAATATCTTAAAAAATTCTCTTTTACATCCCTCAAGAATTTAATAGATTTTTGGTATCTATTCATTTCAAGAGGATTAGACTTAGCTTGTACTCCAAATACTAAATTGAATGAGAATTAAAAACTGAAAATTTGAGTTATTTTTTTGTTAACATTTTAATGTTGTTATAATTATTATAATTAAAATTATAAATATAATTATAATTATATTAATTATAATATTATTGTTAATATTATAATATATGATGGGGCAAATTTCAAGCATGATGAAGAATGCATAGGAGGTAAATTACTCTAAAAAAGTCATTGCTAGCACAAATATAAAAGTATAAATCACCAAAAAAAAAAAATAGCAATACTTAGTAGATAAATCAAACATGAAAACTTTGTGTTATTATGGTAATACAAAAAATTAAACTTTATTACAATATATTAAATGTTATAAATATGTTATTTGATTGGGTATTCAATTACAATTGGTGCCATAGATTTTATTTACATGAAAAATCTAAATTCATTACATTTTATAATTATAAATCAATAAAAATTTAATAATATCCATAAAAAAATTTAAAATAAAGTTTTTTAAAAGTCATTTATAAATTATAAACTCCACAAAAATTATTAAAAATTTATGAAATCTATTAAAGTCATTCACTTAAAAAAATTCTATAAATATTTTTAAAAATTTTAATAGAATACACCCCTCTTAGATATCATCTATAACTTCTTTGATAAAAGTTACACTTAGAAACTTATGAAACTATAAAAGTCATTCGCTTAAAAAAGTTTATAAATATTTTTAAAATCTTAATAAAATACACCTCTCTTTGATATTATCTCTTAACTTTCTTGATAAAAGTTACACTTAGAGATCTTTCACTTAGTAAATTATTTTCTCTATTGAGAAAATTAAACAATAAAAATTACAAATTTATTTTGATTTATTTGCAGACAATATGCTAAAAAAATATACTCTTCAATAAGTTAGACTTTTTAACTTCATTTTATTTGAAATAAACATGATCTTAATTAAAAAAATGCTCATTTTCAGTGAAGTTTGAAATAATTTTTTACATACCTTTTAGAAAGTTATTTTGAAAATTTTGTTTTATTTTTTGTACATATTTTTCAAAATATATCAATTTCATGTTTGGTTTACATAATAATTTTCAAGAAAGTATGTTGATGTTTTTAATTGATTAATATAATTATCTTTATCATATTCAGTATAAATGTTTAACTTAAGTGATTATTTAAAAAGTATTTGCTACTTTATTAAATAAGTTCAACTTACTTATTTTCTTTATAAGTTAAATGAATGCACACACAAAAATAAAAAATCTAGATTATTTGCTTTAGTATCACATTTTTAAATCACCTATGACATTTGGATTGTGAAATGGTTAAAATTTCATCTATTTTTTTTCAAAAAAGTTGTTATCTATAATTTTTCACATTGTCTAAAAATTATATTTAATGTTTTGCTTACTAACAATTTATAATATATTTTTCATTTATACTTTAATTATATTTAATGAAGAAATAAATGTACTTTATTAGTTTAATAATAAATTAGAAAAAAATTATTTTAATTAATAAAAGTGAATATTTATTTTGAGATACCAAAAAAATATAATTTTTTTAGAATAGTGAGAATAATAAAGATCATAATGTCTCAACTTTTTACCATTTATGAGACTTTTAAGGAGTTTTCAAAGTCATTATTGAATACCCTCTAACTTTTAAAGTCTATAAAAGTATTTAATTTTTTAATCCAATATACTCCACTAAAATATTTTACAATTATTTTTTTTTAAATATAACAAAATATTAATATTGATATACTTTAAAATGAACTAAACTTGTAATTGATATATTTCACAAAAAAAAAAAAGAATTAAACACTAAACAATTTGACTTCATAAAATGTTATTTTTTATAGAAGTATTTCATTTGAAGTTAATCTCTTTAAATCAAACTATGATTAACGTAGCCTTATATCCATAATAATAGAGAATTAAATAAGGTAACTCTCTAGATTTTGCCCTATTATATTACTTAATTTTTAAAATTATATTAAAATATTCCTATATTTTTTTATTACGCTAAATAGAATTTTCATCTATTTTTAACCCAATGTTCATCAACCAAAAATAAAAAAGTCAATAAATTGAATTTTAAAATTTAAAATTTTCAAAATTATCCTTTTTCTTCTTCATTCTCTTTTCCTTTTTCCTGCTCATTATTGATTCTAGAACCGACTTTCAAATGAATTTGTATCTTACTTTTGTTAATTCTTCCTCGAACTCACCTTTCCTCAGTATATTTCTTTCAAAAATCAAACTGAAACCCATATTCAAAGAAAAAGCATCAAAAAGAAAAGAAGAAAAAAAAAACAACCATGGATTTCATTCATCATTCAAAAATGATAGCCGATCAAAAAAAGCCAAGAAATCCATGATCATTTTTTATTCACTTTCCACATTTCTACCAAATAATGATCTTTTACAACCATGGGTTTCATTCATCAAAAAATGGCTTTCATTCATCATTCAAAAAATGAAAAGTCAAGAAAGGCATTGGCCCTCTCTCTCTCTTACAGGAAATCATCATCATTCAAAATCTCTATAATTCTTGATCTTTATAGCCTCTCTCTCTTATAATACCAAGAAAGTCAAGAAATCAGCGCATCTAATCCATTTCTCACTCACGAAATCACAATTTCTTGCTTTTCGATCAGGTTAGAAAAGGACGGCAGGTATAGAGGTGAGTTCAATCTAGTCTGGTTAGGGGTTTTAAAACCCCAGAACTGGAATAAAGTATTGGTCCTCTAAATTTAGAGGAATCAGGACCGAGACAAAAAAAAAAAAGGAAGAACTAAAATTGAATTGGACCAAATATCGATTCGATTCAGTTCGGTTTCAGTTCTTCGATGCTATTTGGTCTTTTATTTCTAGTTCAGTCCTATATTTATTTTATAAAAATTTTATAATTATAATTATTTTAATTTATTTTATTCATATAAAATTATCTTTTTAAATATTATGAAATATATTGTAGCATAAAATTATTTATCTTGAATGCATAAAATTAATAAAAAATAACTTTATAATTATAACAAGAATTAAAGTGTATAAATATATAATATATTGATAATATTTAATTTTTATATTTTTATTCAAATATATAACATATATTAAATTAATATATATTCCCAAAATTATATATATATATATATATATATATATATTTGGTTCTTCGGTCTGGTTCAATTCGGTTTGATTTTGGTCTAGTCCTCGGTATAGTTTTTAAGAGAGGATCGGGATCGAGACTGATTTTAAATTAATATTAGTTAGATTTCGATCCAACCCCAGTCATTCTTTTATATTTTCAACTCAGTATTCATTTCGATCAAATTTTTGGTTTAGTTCGGAAAATCTCAAATACCATGTTTAGCGTTAGGTGGGCATGGCTTTGGATCGGGTCAGTTGAAGGAGATCTTATAAGACCAAGTTTTGGTTAGAATAGATGACTGAATTTGATTTTGCAATTTTGTAGATTTTATTTTATGGGTTCTTTACGAAATTGGAAATTGATATGGCTACGGAAATGAA